>QJPP01003015.1:0-147929 GCA_003996215.1 Jaltomata sinuosa | reverse complement strand
AAAGAAAAGAAAAGAGAATTGTATTCATAATAAAGAGAAGGGATTCTTACAATATAATGAAAACCAATCTTCAATTATTCCAAGAACAAGAAAAACCAAGATCCCAAGAACAAATCAAGAACACGAATTTAAGAGTTGTAAACGTGTTTCTTGATCTCCAAGTCTCTCCTAAAACTATTGGGAGAACTATATTAAAAAGCTTGGTTCATTGCATAAATAAAATAAACCTAACATAGGGTATTTATAGGAGTCTAGGAAACAAATCCCAAAAACGTCAGGATTCCGCTTAGCAGACTGCCCAGGTGTGACGGCCAGGCTGACGGACCGTCACTGGCTTGACGGACCATCGCCTGGACCATCACCCTTAGGCAGTGGTGCTGCCTTGGTGTGACGGTTTGGGTGACGGACCGTCACACCCTTGACGGACCGTCACCTGAACCGTCACTCTTATCCAGAATGCTCTTTTTCTCGTATTTCCTTCCGTTTCCATATTTGTCTCCATTTCCTGAAAATACAACATAAAAATATCAAAAACGACAACGGTTGCTTGTAAACGTACGATTGTTCTTAGTTTAAAGGAGTCAAAAGTGCCGTAAAATGGCGGCACATCATAAAGGATCCCAAGTGTGGAAGAAAATGTTTCAAGCTAGAGATCTCATAGAACATCAGATATGGTGGCAAACAAAAGGAGGTACAGATTAGTTATGGCATGACAATTGGACTAGATTAGGGTATTTGTATTCCATTATAGAGGAAAACTATGATTGGCATGATAAACTCCAGAGTGTAAAAGATCTGGTAACTAAAGGGGATTGGGATGTATAGAAGATCAATGCAATGCTTCCTATAGAAGTGGAAAATCATATATGCCACAATGTCAGACATCCAAAAATACAATAGAACTGGACATAGCATGATGGACTATGGAGGCCAATGGAGAATTCTCAGTAAAGTATGCATGGGAATATATTAGGCATAAAGAGCAACCTAATAAAAGATTGAGAAAATTTGGGTGAAATGGTTGCCTTTTAAAATAGCCCTTTTTATGTGGAGATTATGGAAATTTAAAATTCTAGTTGAAGAGAGAATTAAAAAATGGGGGCATGAAGTTCCATCTAGGTGTTGGTGCTGCACAAGCCTTGATCATAAGACAATGTCTCATATGTTCCTAAACTCCCAAACTGCTAACAGGACAGTCCTATTTTTCTTCTTTTGAAGGATTCACAATCCAAGGACTAAATCTAAGGGAGGTCATTAGGCTATGATGGGATGCAGATGTCAGAAAAGGAATAAAACCATACTACAAAGCTCTTATCACGACCTAAACTGCCTGGAGTGGCACCCACGCTAAACCCCTGGGGAGAGAACCACCTGATCAAGCCAAGACTTAACCAAACTAAGCAGCTAAAAACAAAATTCAATAGATAAACCAAGATTCACATCTTAACTTAACAAAATAGCAAAACCTACAGAAAACAATCCCCTAAAATCTGAAAGTTATGTACCAAAATACTAAAACATGTCTAGAAGATGGGGAAGAAACCCCAAAAGAAAAGAAATCTAAGTTTGAACAATGGACTAGATAAGTAGATGAATCCATGGTAGCTCAAAAGATATAGCCCACCCTTGAATTCAAATATTGCTCGGATCACAATTGAAGTCTCAAAAGAGCTGCTGAAATATGCCCTGTACTCAACAAAAGAAGAGCAAGTGGAATATCATTACACAAGAACAACAGTGTAGTGGTTGCATCAACGGCCAATACCAAGATATAAAATATGAACAGTTAACCATAACTTAGTAAAACACAACAACATTTATCATAAGGTCAAGTACATATAAGCAAGACTCTCAGTTATCAACTTGACTCAACCACCATATACGACATGTCCAAAATAAAATCATGTGCAATAGCAACCCAGAGCACCCAAGGATCCCTAGGATATCATCTATGGTGTTCAATATGCAATCTCGATTTACTCAAGAAACCACCTGAACTGTTAAACATATAAGCCCGATAACTTATGGACAAACATGTAATAATACATCACAATAAATAATCCCAATTCACTCATGGAACCAACACACAAATAAAAATCAAACCCATGCCAGGCGTGGTACTTGAGCCAACCATAATGAATAACTTATAACAGGCGTGGTATCTGAGTCAACCATAATGAATAACCTGTACCATGCATGGTACCTGAACCAATCGATAATCTGTACCAGGCGTGGTACCTGAGCCAACCAAATATTCACAGACATCACAATAATTATAACCACAATGAATACATACACATTTGTAAAAACCAACAAGCATTTACAATAGTTTAATACATGTAATTGACACTTAAGACATCTCTAACACTTATTCATTTTTCCCCGAACACACATGGTGCAAGTAATACTAAAGAAATAGGTATAATGCACACATTCATGAATTTGGATTCAATAACCATCACCCACCTCAAAGTCAGCCTGAATGCTTTATTGTAGTGTAGCTTTCCTGTTTCTTGAAACTCTAGCTTTATCGTGGTCTAAGAACTATAATACAAACACATAATCAACCAAATGACCTATATCATTGCTAATTACAACTAAATCCTGGACCCCAAGGCTAATTCCATGATCATTCCAGCCATCACAGGGTCTTCTAACCTTAAATTAACCTAACTTCTACCAATCCCATAATGGTTATACCAATGAATTACAATAAGGAGTATTAAATAAACAACCTAAATCAAGAAACCAAGGTTTTATGCCCTAACATTGCTTTTTACACCAGATTTTTACAGTTAGGGCAAGCTAAGCCCTCCCAAAGACCTATAACTAGCGATTCTATGAACCATGAATCGAAGTACTAGTTAGCGGGGATAAAAGGCTTACCTTAACGAAGATTTATGGTGGAAAAATGCTAGGAATCGCCAAAAATTGCCACAGCCTTTCTCAAAACATTCTATGAAAATAATGCATGTTTTTGGAGAAGTTTCTGCATTTACAATGACTAATTCTGCTATAGCGGTCTAATCCCACTATAGCGGCACTACCATAGTAGAAGCCACTCGCTATAGCAGAGTTTACCCTCTTTGACTTCTGTTGTAGCAAAAATTTCTCCACTATAGCGGTATTGCGGTAGCGGCATGTCACCCACTATTGTGGCTGACACGGGATAGAAACTCGGGAATCCTCCCAGTTTTTTCCAGTTTGCAACACACCTTTAAACCTTGACATTTTAGACCAACCACTTTACATCAAGTTTGATATCGGGAGTTCTACTCATCTGAATTCATTTCCAAAAAGTTCTACAGACTCTTTAAAACCTTAGCTAATAGAAAAACTAGCTCAAACTTAATTATTTCACCTAATAATTTCCTGGATTTCCCTAGACCTCACCTTGCTCAGATTTTATCTGAGAATAGCCTAGCCTAAAATTCAACTTCCCAACCCAAAAGTTTTCTAACCTAATTTCTTGCATGATTTGCTCACCCATAATAATAGAAAGGGTCATTATAACATATATCAATTTACCCATGGTTCATCCCTAAATGATCAACACAAAAAATGAGTTAAATCAATAAGAAAGTAGTACCTCGATCCTTAAACAAGTGAGGGTATTTGTATTGCATGTCCTTCTCGGTTTCCCAAGTGGACTTTTAAGTGGACGATGCTTCCATTGAACCTTCACTGATCTGATCTCCTTTGTCCTCAACTTTAGACATCTTGATCTAGAATAGCAATCGACTCCTCCTTGTACTGAAGGTCCTTATCTAGCAAGACCGAATCCCATCTGATGATGTATTCCCCATCCCCATGATATCTCTTCAACATGGATGTATAGAAAACTGGATGGACTCTGAACAAACTGGTCGACAATGCTAACCTGTAAGCTATCGGTCCTGCACTTTTGAGTACCTCAAATGGACTGATATACCGAGGGCTAATCTTACCCTTCTTTCCAAACCTCATTACCCCTTTCGTAGGTGACACCTTCAACAGAACCTGTTCACCAACCTGAAATGACATATCCCTTATCTTGCGATCAGCATACTTCTTTTGCCTACTCTGGGATGCCAATAACTTGGTTTGGATACTTATCACTTTTTCCTAAGCTTTCTTTACAAAATCAATGCCTAAAGGCTTCACATCACCTTCCTCGAACCACCCTATTTATGATCTACATTCGCTCCCATAAAATGCCTCAAACGGTGCCATGTCAATACTGGAGTGATAACTATTATTGTATGAGAATTCACACAACAGTAAGAACTAATCCCAATAGCCCCTGAAGTCAATCACACATGCTCTCAGCATGTCCTCAAGCACCTGAATCATCCTCTCTGACTGTCCATCAATCTGAAGATGGAAGGCTGAGCTAGTGAGTTAGGTGCCCAACTCTTCGTGTAACTTGCCCCAGAATTTTGAAGTAAACTAAGTACATCTGTCTGAAATGATGAAAAATAGCACCCTATGCAACCTCACTATCTCCATGACGTAAATCTTGGCCAACTACTGGGAGTTTTAATCCACCCTGAACGGAATGAAATGGGATTATTTAGTCAGCCTATCCACGATGACCCAAATTGAGTCATACTTTCCCAAGGTCTTAGAAAGACCTACCACGAAGTCCATGGCTACCCTTTCCAACTTCCACTCAGGAATGGGCATCCTTTGAAGCAAACCTACAGGACTTTTATGTTCGAAGTTCACCTGATGACAATTGTGACACTTGGACACATATTTAGTTATGTCCCTCTTCATTCCAGGCCACCAATAAAGCTGCCTCAAGTCTCGGTACATTTTGGTCACACCTGGATGAATAGAGTATCATAAACCATGCACTTTAGGCAACAAATTCTAACTAAGTCATCCATCCGAGGGATACATATCTTCCCTCTAAAACACAACATCCCACACATATCAAGTGTGGCATCCCAGGTCTCCCAGACATCACCTTGTTCTAGAGCTTCTTCAATTATACATCCTTAAACTGTCTGGCCTTGATTTCCTCTAGAAAGGTGGACTTAACCTCAATACTGGCCAACACTCCACCCTTTTCTTAAATGACCAACTGCAAGAACTTGGATGCTAGAGTTGGAATATCTCTAGCCAAGGGTCGCTTAGACACCCCTAAATAAGCCAAACTGCCCATGTTTACTACTTTCCGGCTTAATGCGTCTGCCACCATATTGGCCTTACCCGAATGATATTGGATGGTCACATCGTAATCTTTCAACAACTCCATCCACCTCCTTTGTCTCAGATTCAGATCCCTTTGTGTAAATACATGTTGCAGGTTGCGATGGTCTGTGAACACCTCACACTTGACACCATAGAGATAGTGCCTCCAGATTTTAAGTGCAAATACCACCAGTGCCAACTCTATATCATAGGTTGGGTGATTCTTCTCGTGAGGCTTCAACTGCCTCGAAGCATAAGCTATGACTTTCCTATCCTGCATCAACACATCACCCAAACCCGAATGTGAAGCATCACAAAATACAATGAATTCCATACCTCAACTGGCAGTGATAGAATAGGAGTTGTAGTCAAAAGTGTCTTGAGCTTTTGGAAGCTCTCCTCACACTTGTCAGACCAAATAAATGGTACTTCCTTCTGAGTCAACCTTGTCAAGTCAGTAGTAATAGAAGCAAAATTTTTGATGAACCTGTGATAATAGCTAGCAAGACCCACAAAACTCCTAACCTCAATCAAAAATCTAGGCCTGACCCAACTCTTAACCGCATCAATCTTCTGGGGATCTACCATCACCCTTTTCTCCAAAACCACATGCCCTAAGAAGGCAACCAAAGATAGCAAAAATTTGCATTTCAAAAATTTAGCATAAAATTTCCTCTCCTTCAGAATTCCCAAAATAATACGATTATGTTATGCATGCTCCTCCTTATTCTTAGAGTAAATCAAAATTTCATCAATAAAAATAATCATGAAAGAATCCAAGAATGACTTGAAAATACCATTCATCAAGCTCATAAAGGCTTCCGACAAATTGGTCAACTCAAAAGATATTACTAGGAACTCATAATGCCCATATTGTGTCCTGGAAGTTATCTTAGGTATGCCCCCAGCCCTAATCTTTAGCTGATGATACCCTGACCTCAAGTCAATTTTAGAAAATATCGAAGCACCCTGCAACTGGTAAAAAAAGTCATCTAGATGGGGCAAGAGATACTTATTCAAGATGGTAACCTTATTTAACTCTCTATAATCTATAGACATCCTCATGCTACCATTCTTCTTCTTAATAAACAAAACTGGAGCACCCCAAGGTGAAGCACTAGGATGAATAAATCCCTTATCGAGGAGTTCTTGTAGCTGAGTTTTGAGTTCCCTCAACTTTGCCAGCGCCATTTGGTAAGGAGGAATAGAGATAAGGAAAGTGTCTGGCTCAAAATCTATACAGGAGTCAATATCCCTATCTGGAGGCATACCAGGCAAATTCGTAGAAAATACCTCTTGAAATTTAGAAACCACGGGATCGACTCAACAGAAGGAGACTCTGCACTAACTCTCGAAGATGCGCTAGGAAGGCTGAACACCCCTTCCCCACTAACTTTTTAGCCTAAACAAAGGATATGATCTTCACCATCTTAGGCTTACACACCCTCCCACTCTAATCTATCCATACCCGGTATCTCTAGAGCTACTGTCTTAGAATTATAGTTCAAAACAACGTGATAAGGAGACAACCAAGTCATACCCAATATAATATCAAAATCCAGCATATCCAATATGATGAAATATACCCAAGTCTGAAAACCCATAAACATAATAGAGCATAAATGATACGCATGGATCACTACCATAGACTCTCAAATCAAAGTAGAAACATGAATAGGAGAATTAAGGACATCACAAATCAAATACAGACCCAAGGTAAACCTAACATATACATAAGAATATATAGAACACGGATAAAATAAAACAGAAACAATCTGGTCATAAATAAGAATAGTACATGTTATCACTGCATCAGATGCCTTAGCCTCAGACTTTCCCAAGAAGGCATAACAATGAGCTCTATCATTAATCCAGGAAACCTCTCTAGCAGGTTGCGCTCAACCCTTTGGTGTGTTACCATTTCCTCTGTTACCACCACGACCTCCCTGATTATTACCTCACCCACTCTGTGGACGTCTCCTGCCATTGCCACCTCCACCTGCTAGAACCATAGCCTTAGACTACTGCTGCACCTAATTGTCTGCCTGCCTCAGAGGGCACTCCCTCTTGAAATAACCAGATCACCACAATGAAAGTATCCTCGCTCAAGAGAGGTCCTGCTGGCAGAAGAATAGGAAGCCCCCTGGCCTCTAGTAGCTGGAGGCGGCTGGAGGCGGCTGAATAGCCCCTGAATGGCCACTTGTGGAGATGGAAAGGCTGACTTAATACGACGAGCCAAATGAACCTTCTGATTGGGACCTCTGGAATAAGAACCACTAAAATTACCCACTCTACGAGACTTCATACCTAACACCTTAGCCTACCCAACTTGCTTAACTCCTTCCAGTTTCTTCACATAGTCAGTCACCTTATGAAAACTCTTCCCTGCAAAAGTCATGTGAACATATAGAACTTGCAATTTAGTATTCAGGCCCTTAACATACAAGCAAATCCTTTCCTCCTCAATGCCCAACAATTGGGTAGCATAGTGAGAGAAGGCATGGAACTTAGTCTCATAAGCTGTAACAGACATATTGCCCTGTTTAAGGGCCAGAAACTCATCCTTATTGTGATCCCTAAGAGTATGGGGCACATAATTCTCCAAAAATAGGGCATGGAACTGAGCCCAAGTCATTGGAGGCAATGCTGATGAAAGACACTCCACATGGGTCCTCCATCACTGCTTAACATCACCCTACAACTGGAAGGTCACAAACTCCATCCCATGTTTCTATACAATCGCCAACTTTTGCAACCTCTCATAGCAATCTAGGATGAACTCAAAATCATCATTATCTTTTGTACCATGGAACAATAGAGGTTTCATCTTCAGTAACTTTTTCTATAACTCATGCATGGTCCCGGTCATAACATGGACTAACATCGGCTGTAACAATGCATCCATACCTGAGGCCTCATCAATCTAGGAAGCTAAAGCGACAGAGAGATAGGCACCTAATACCTGAGTAGCTGGCATAGTAGGAGTGGCTCCAGTACTAGCCAACCCACTCAGGAATGCCAACACCTGGTCAATAACCTCATAAGACATAGGGGGAAGACCTGCACCTCAAATAGGTGCTGCCACCTTTGGTTCTGTGCCATCCTCGTGCACTACCTCAACCTCCTCCTTAACATGATCCTGGGGCAGGGGAGGTGATGCTGGTCACTGGTCAGCCGCTACCTGAGCTCCACCCATAGCGGGTGTCACCTCTTTCTTCCCCTACCTCTTTCTTACCATGAACTGCTGATCTCACAGCTGGAGTTGATTCCCTTGCTCCATTCCATCTCATGTTCACCATCTGCGAACAAAAGAATGAAGTAAGTAAAATAACAATTTTGATCGCCAAATACCAATTGTAATCAAGATATATCATGAAGGAAGAAAGAAGAGATAGTTTCCTAATGTCCTGTAGCCTTTCAAAGAAAAGTATAGACGTCTCTATCCTGTTCTGCAAGACTCTACTACCTATTTTGGTATGATGAGTTCAACAAACCTAAGGCTCTAATACCATATTTGTCATAACCTAAACCGCCATGAGTGGCACCCACATTAAACCCCTGGTGTGAGAACCAACTAATCAAGCCAACACTTAACTAAACTAAGAAGCTAAAAACCAAATTCAATAGATAAACCAAGATTCAAATCTTAACCTAACAAAATAGTAAAAACTGTAGAAAATAATCCCCAAGAATCTAAAAGTCACGTACTAAAACTCTAAAACATGTCTAGAAGACGAGGATCCAACCCCAAAACAAAAAGGAATCCAAGTCCAAACAATACACTAGAAAAAGTAGATGAATCAATGGTAACACGAAAGATGTAGGTCACCCTTGAATTCAGATGTTACTCGGATCACAATTGAGGTCTCGAAATAGATGCTGGAATATGCCATGTACTCAACAAAAGAAGAGTAAGTGCAATATAAGTACCCAAGAACAATAATATACTGGTAGGATCATTGACCAGTTCCAAGATATGAATTATGAATAGTTAACCATAACTTAGTAAAACAGAACAACATGTATCATTAGGTCAAGTACATATAAGCAAGACTCCCACTCATTAACTTGACTCAATAACATATATGACATGTCAACAAAATCATATGCAATAGCAACCCGAACCACCCTAGGATCCCTAGGACATCATCTATAACATTTAACATGTAATCTTAATTTACTCAAGAAATCACCTGAACACTTAAACATACCAGCCCGGCAACTCATGGACCAACATATAATAATACATCACAATAAATAAGTCTGTTTCACTCATAGAACTAACACACATATAAAAATTTAATTTTGTAGCAGATGTGGTACCCGACCCAATCGATAATTTGTACCAAGATTGGTCCCAAGCCAATTGAATAATCACAGACATCATATCAATCAGAACCATAATAAATACATACCATACTTGTAAAAACCAACAAGCATTTAAAACAGTTCATTGCATACAATTGACACTTAAGACATGTAGCGACCTTCTTGGGAGGGTGCGACTTTTGAAACAAAAGAAATACATAGCTATCGCATTTAAAAAGACTCTATTTAAGACATATGAATTTTTTTTACCTATATAGCAAAATTAGGCCCGTTGAAAAAGAGTTAGAAGTATAATATTTTGACATTTAATAATTTATATAATTCCAAGTAAAGACAATATAGGAGTTTCAATTCACGATGGCGGACCTTTCAAAAATAATTGAGCATGTACCTTATGGAAAGTCATTATTTTTTTAATTTAAACACAACTGCAGGATTATTTTGTACGTCATCTTCAAACTTCCAAATGCTAAAGAAAAATACTAGTTTCTTCTATTACGCAAATTACAAACCAAATAATGACTTTAATACATTACAAGACCTAAGTTTATACACCTCAAAACAGCCAACACCACACCAAATTGAAGTTTATAATTTACAGTACTACGATAAAATAAGCCTCCAAAATTTACATATACAGGTGCTACATATGGATCATGTACAAGTCCCAAAATTACTACAAAACATATATGTCTATATGCAAATGTGATCTTCTAAAAGCTCCAAAAAGTCTACTTCAAGTGGCCATCTTCAATTATTCTCCCGATCATCACCTATGATAGCAAATAACTATCGTTAAGCACAAAGCTTAGTGGTGTATAAAATTTGGGCTTGGAGCTATAGATTTTTCCAATTTCCTTCTAAATTATTGGAAGCTCAATATAACATATAAATGAAATCAAGTAAGCAAGTATATTACAAGTATCAAAATTGGCATTCAAAGTTCAAGTGTCAAGAAAGTTCATAGAACTATTTCACGAGTTGTCAAATAATAATTTTTTGCCCAATATGTACGTTATGATGTCACACCAAGCATAATTCAATATCAAGAAGGACCAAAGTCCCATACCAAGTAGGGTCGAGACCAAATAATCAAGAGAATCAAGAGCCATATTATAAATGGCTTTCTAGTTCGTACTTAAATGGATAGTTTTCCATAATTAAGTTGAACCACAAATCTACAGTCAAGATGTCCAAAGATCCAAATCAAGAGGCATGCCGAATACAACAACATAGTCAGTGCCACAAGAAGGACAAAGTCCCAACAAGAATGCAGAATGATTGATCAACCCGTACAAGTGGGCGAATTAACGAATATCTCACAATAATTCAAAAATACAAATATGACGATATAAGCTCACGAGAAAGTAAGCACAAGTTCCAAGACGATAATAAAAATACTCCAGCAAGTAATGAGAGTACAAGTTTAAGTTTATATACAAATCTTGGCTTTTAGCACATAAACAGTCCTACCATAGTTCAAATCGTGGACCAACAAGTGCGTCAACTTCATCAAGCAAATTAATTTAGCTTGTACAAGAGTATAAATACCTTAAATACACAATCAAATATTAATTTAATATTCATAAATTTCAGCAGGTAAAAATGAACAAGATAGATATCAAAAGTGAGCCTAGTTTGTACAAATCATACCAAATTCCCAAAACTTTAAATCTGGACAGCATGACTGCCTTGTGTTGTGACTCAGTTTTGAATAGGTAACCAACACAACCACACTTTATAGTCTTCATAAAAGTTGTAGGTACATGTATTAATATTTCATGGAGTCAAAAACCATCACAAAATATATTTATTACAAAATGATATTCTCAAAATACTAACAACAGTACATAGAAGGTGTCTAAATCAAAAAAACTGGCCAGAACTTTCCATGTGTTGCATCTCCTTTTCCGACCCCATAACAGCAAAACCAGCTTTTAATATAAACATAAGATTTGTATATCTATGCAATGAATTTCTAAAACATATTTGTTCACTCAAAACAGATTTTTACACAACAAGATATTCTGAAATTACTAATAGCTACACAGTTTCAAAAATGAGTTTGGATTACTTACAACAAGAGAGGGATTGTCTTATGTTCTAGCTGAAAGAACAAGTTTTATAGGTAATTTTTTGGGGGAATATGATTGAGACAGAGTTCAGGGGGTTTCCTCAGCCTTAAGGAACCGAAATTGGAGAGCAGGTGATGTATTTTTTACACTCAAACTAGGATATATATATATCATTCAAAAAGGTGGCTGCCCAAATTTAAAGTTTGCTGCCCCAAATGCTAAATATCTCATGTATTTAATATTATTTATGGAGATAAATATAGTTGTAGTAGTTTACGTAAATATCCTGATACAGTTTCTTAAAATTCCATCGCACTTTAAGGCAAGCAACTTTCCAAACGTCCCAAAAATTTGAGTTTAGGAAGAGAAAAGTAGAGTTCATTCCCTTTTTATGAAGAAATGGTCTAATTAAGTGCAAATGTTAGCTTATATATTTTGAGGTGTTACAACTCTCTCCCATTTAAAGAAATTTTTCCCTAAAATTTACCTCATTCTAGTCTCAAAACAAATGCAGATATTGGGTTCACATGTCCGTCTCTCGCTCCAAGGTGACTTCATTGCCAGAATGGTTTCTCTAAAGTACCTTTACTAAGGGAATTCTCTTTTTTCTAAGTTATTTTACTTCACACGCTAAGATCTGGATAGGTTCTTTTTCATATGTCAAGTCACGATTAACCTCAATGGATTCAACAAGTAGAACATGAGACGGATTTGAGTGATATCTTCTAAGCATATAAACATGGATGACATTGTGGATCTTTTCTAACTCAGGTGGAAAAGTTAACTTATAAGAAACAGGGCCAACTTTCTCAAGTACTTCATATGGTCCAATAAATCGAGGGCTAAGTTTCCTTTTTGGCCAAACCTCATAATTTTCTATCATGGAGAAACCTTTAAAAATACTTTATCGCTAACTTGATGCTCAATTTCACGCCTCTTAAGATCAGCATAAGACTTTTGTCTATCTGAAGCAATTTTCAGATGATCCTTGATTACTCTTACCTTATCATCCATTTGTTTCATAATTTCAGGACCAATAAGTTTCTTTTCACCAACTTCACTCCAACAAAGAGGAGTTCGACATTTTCTTCCATATAGAGCTTCAGAAGGAGCCAGGACAATACTTGATTAGTAGCTATTATTGTAATCAAATTCTATCAAAGCCAAGTGTTTGTACCAACTACTTCCAAACTCAATAATACAGGCTCGAACCATATCTTCAAAAACTGTATTACCCTTTCAGATTGGCCGTCTGTCTGGATATGGAAAGAAGTACTAAAGTTCAACCTAGTGCCCAAAGATTCTTGTAAGCTTTTCAAGAATCTAGATGTAAACCTCGGGTCTCGATCAAATACAATAGAAGTAGGAATGTCATGTAATTTGACAATCTCATTAATGTACAATTCTGCTAAATGCTCAAGTGAGTAATCCACTCTGATTGACAAAAAGTGAGCACTCTTTGTTAGCCTATCCACTATAACCCAAATTGCATCATGATTTTTTTGAATGCGAGGAAGTCCAGAAATAAAGTCCATAGTTATTCTCTCCCATTTTCATTCTGGTATCGACAAGGGTTGTGGCAAACCAATTGGGACTTGATGTTCAGCCTTTATTTGTTGACAAATCAAACATTTTGAAATAAACTCTGCAATGTCTTTCTTCATACCATTCCACTTATATTGTTCTTTTATGGTTTGGTACACTTTGGTGCCTCCAGGAGGCAATGTATATGGTGAAATATGTGCTTCGTTCAAAATTTCTCTCTTCAAATTTTCATCATTAGGAACACAATATGATAAAATAGGATACCATCCTCCCAAATATAAAATAAAGTTTTTCCCTATTTTGGTCTTTTTTTTGTCAATTTTGCAAGTTTTTAATCTAATTTTTGTGCTTTCTTCACGTGTTCAAGTTATATTGGCTTGACTTTCAAATTAGCAACAACTGAACCATGAAAATTGAGTGCAATACAAGCATTCATGGCTCTTAATTCAAGAAGTAAGGGTAAGGGACTTAAAGATAAACTTACAAAGGATTTATGGCTTAGGGAATTTGCAACCACATTGGCTTTTCCCAGATGATAGTCAATTATGAATTCATAATCTTTGATGAGTTTAAGCCATTTCTGTTGTCTCAAGTTCAGCTCTTTTTGTGTATTCAAGTACTTTAAGCTTTTATGATCAGTAAATGTATGACACTTTTCTCCGTACAAGTAATGCCTCTAATTTTTCAAAGCAAACACGATAGCAGCAAGTTCAAGATCATACGTAGGATAATTCAATTTATGTGGTTTTAATTTTTGAGAGGATAAGAAATAACTTTTCCTTCTTGCATCAGAACACAACTGAGACCACGATGAAAAGCATCACTATATATCACATACTCTGTCCCTTCAGTTGGTTGAATAAATATAGGATCTTGTGGCAACAAGGATATGAGAGTTTCAAAGCTCTCTTGGCATTTGTCATCCCAAGTAAACTTGACGTCCTTTTTCAAAAGTTTAGTCAAGGGAGAGGCTATAATGGAGAAGCCTTTCATGAACGTTCTATTGTATCCTTCTAAGCCCAAGAAACTTCTTATTTTTATTTTCATCTATCCTAGGCTTTTTACAAATAAAACAGGTGGTCCTCAAGGATAAACACTAGGATAGATGAAACCCTTCTCAAGAAGTTCCTGCAATTGAACTTTCAACTCCCTTAATTTTTTTGGAGCCATTCTATAGGGAGTGATAGAAATAGGAGATGTCCCAGGAATAAGCTCTATCAGAAATTCAACTTCTTGAGGCAACCCAGGAAGATTTTCAGGGAAGACATTAGGAAAATCACACACTGTAGGTATTTCCTTAAGGCTAGGACACTCCAAATGAGTATCCACTATATGATCAAGATAGGCATCATAACCTTGATGGATCATTATTCTTGCCAAGACTGCCAAAATAATATTACATATTAGTGATCTTTCACCTTGAACAATGATGTGTGAAAATGTAGGGTCTTTAAAAGTAACATGCTTTGACCTATAATCCACTACTGTATGGTATTTATAAAGCCAATCCATTCTGACAATAACATCAAAGTCTAGGAAAGGTATTTCAATCAAATCAACAAGGAAGATTAGATTTTGAATCATGAAGGGACAATTTTGATAGATCTGATTACAAACAACCTGATGAACCAAAAGACTTTTTACAAGCACATCATATCTAAGTCTCATAGATTTCACATTTTTAGGAATAATAAGGGATGAGAAATATAGGAGCGTATAGAACCAGGATGAAATAGTGTAACAACACATAAGCCAAATAAGTGAAATTTACCGACAACCATGCCCAGTCCATCTTGGTCATCCCTTTGTATTATGGCATAACCTGGTGCAGTTGCTCTTGACCAGCTAGTTTGATTAGCTCTACTTACACCCGCTGCTTGTGTGTTTCTAGATCTTGCACCTCTATTGCCTTGAAGAGGATTAGTAGCAGGTTTCTGAATTTAGTCTTCAATATGCAAAGAAGGATAGGACAATCCTTAACCTTATGATCGAAGGGCTCACAATTAAAACATGCACCAGAAGCCCTCCTACAAGTACCATAGTGATTCTTCCCTCATTGTGCACAAGTGGGTACGCGAGTCCTGCCTTGCCCATAATTTGGAGTGCTAGCTGTCAAAAATCTGATCTATTTTGCTTATGTTGAGCTGACATGTTAACACTACCGGCCTTGGAATCATCAAACCTACCTCTTTTAGATGGACCTTTATAATCTGATTTAGGTCTTTTAAATTTATTTTTATTTCTACTTGCTTCTTTCTTATTAAATCCTTCCTAAATAAGGGCAGCTGAAACTAGTTTGCATAATTTCTAATGTTCTAGGATAGCCACATTCTTTCGAATGGAGTCATTTCAACTGTCATCAAAGCGCCTGCACTTATCTTTCTCTTTATTAATAATACCTCCAGCATAGCGAGAAAGCCTGAGAAACTTTTATTAATACTCAACAATAGACATGCTTCGTTGCCTTAAGTTCAAAAACTCATTTTTCCTTGCATCACAATAAGCAGGTGGTACATACTTCGTTCTGAATTCTTTAACAAAATTATCCCAAATAAGCAGCGGAGGTTTTGCTTTGGCATTTGGTACACTTACGCACCAGTCATAAATATATTTTTGTAATAATGAGACAACATACTTAAATTTGGCAGCATCCAAACACTTTAATTGCTCAAATACCCTCTCCATATGCTCAAGCCATTGTTCAACATCAGTAGGATCAACACTGCCTTCAAACTCAACTCCACCCATTTTTCTCATTTTATCATAGTTCATTTCATTAGGGTCATGCATTGTTCCAGCCAAGTGATGGAAGAAATCAGTCATCTGTTAAAAATGAGGATTCATAACACGAGCACTATGACCCATGTGAGGATGTGGCTCAACTCTTGCACCCTGATTGTTTCCAACTTTAGATCCACTGGTACGAGGATATTATGATCAACATAATTTTCTCCAACCCCTTTTAGTAAGTGAGGTTGGGAAATAGAGTTAGTCGAACCCTCGCGAGCAGCTTCCATAGGTCTATTAGAAAAAAAGGCTATAACTTAATTCCTTAAAAAGGGAAGATCACATTGCATTAGGGACATGTATATGATGCATATGCACAATAGACTCAACTAACATATTATTCAAGTATGCAAGAAAAGGGTATAGTCTAAGAAGTCTTAAAAAGAACAAATGTACTAACAAGTGACAAATAAAAGTTCTAGAACCACAAACTTATGGATCTGATACCAACACTTGTAGCGACCCTCTTGAGAGGATGTCACTTTCGAAACAAAACAAATACATACCTATAGAATTTAAAAGAACTCCATTTAAGATATATCAAACATCTTTATTTATATAGCGGAATTAGGCCTATTCAAAAAGAGTTAGAAGTATAATATTTTGACATCTAATAATTTATATAATTCCAAGTAAAGACAATATAGGAGTTTCAATTCACCATGGAAGACCTTTCAAAAATAATTGAGCATGTACCTTATGGAAAGTCATTATTTTATTTCATTTAAACACAACTGCAGGATCATTTTGTACATCATTTTCGAACTTCCAAATGCTAAAGAAAAGTACTATTTTCTTCTATTACGCAAATTATAAACCAAATTATGACTTTAATACATTACAAGACTTGAGTTTACACACCTCAAAACAGCCAACACAACACCAAATTCAAGTTTATAATTTACAGTACTACGATTAAATAAGCCTCCAAAATTTACATATACATATGCTACATATGGATCATGTACAAGTCTCAAAATTACTACAAAACGTACATGTCTATATGCAAATGTGATCTTCTAAAATCTCCAAAAAGTCTACTTGAAGTGACCATCTTTAATTATTCTCCCGATCGTCACCTACGATAGAAAATGACTATCGCTAAGCACAAAACTTAGTAGTGTATGAAATTTGGGCTTGGAGCCATAGATTTTTCTAATTTCCTTCTAAATTATTGGAATCTCAATATAACATATAAATGAAAATCAAGTAAATAAGTCTATTACAAGAATCAAAATCGTCATTCAAAGCTCAAGTGTCAAGAAAGTTCATAGAACTATTTCACAAGATGTCAAATAACAAATTTTGCCCAATATATTTGTCATGCCATCACACCAAACATAATCCAATATCAAGAAGGACCAAAGTCCCATACCAAGTAGGGCTGAGACCCAATAATCAAGAGAATCAAGAGCTATATTAAAAATGGCTTTCTAGTTCGTACTTAAATGGACAGTTTTCCATAATTAAGATGAGCCACAAATCCACAGTCAAGATGGCCAAAGATTCAAATCAAGAGGCATGTCGATACAATAATATAGTCACTTCCATAAAAAGTACAAAGTACTAGCAAGAATGCAAAATGATCGAGCAATTCGTACAAGTGGGCGAATTAACGAATATCTCATAATAATTCAAAAATATAAATATGATGATATAAGGTCACGAGAAAGCAAACAAAAGTTCTAATACAATAATCAAAAAAACTCCAACAAGTAATTAGAGTACAAGTTTAAGTTTATACACAAACCTTGGCTTTTTAGCACATAAACAGTCCTACCATAGTTCAAATCGTGGACCAACAAGTGTGTCAACTTCCTCAGACAAATTCCCCTAGCTTATACAAGTGTATAATCACCTTGAGTACACAATCAAATGCCCATTTAATATTCAAAAATTTTAGCAGGTGAAAATAAACTAGATAGATATCAAAAGCGAGCCTAGTTTATGCAAATCACACTAAATTACCAAAATCACAAATCTGGACAGCCTGACTGCCTTATGTTGTGACTCAGTTTGAATAGGTAAATGGAACAACTAGGCTTTATAGTCATCAGAAAAGTTATAGGTACATATCTTAATATTTTAAGAAGTCAAAAACCATCACAAAATATATTTTCTACAAAATGATATGTTCAAAATACCAACAGCAGTACATAGAAGGTTCCTAAATCAAAAAAACTAGACAGAACTTTCCTTGTGTTGCGTCTACTTTTTTGACCCCATAACAGCAAAATCAGATTTTTACATAAACATAAGAGTTGTATATCTATGTAATAGCTTTTAAAACATATTTGTACACTCAAAACAGATTTCTACAAAACAAGATATTCTAAAATTACTAAGAGCTACACAATTTTAAAAATGAGTTTGGGTTACTTACCACAAGAAAGGTATTGTCTTGTGTTCTAGCTGAAAGAACAAGTTTTTCTAAGTAATTTTGTGGAGGATTATAATTGAGAGAGAGTTCAGGGGGTTTTCTCAGCCTTAAAAAACCAAAATTAGAGAGGAGGTGATGTATTTTTTACACATAAACTAGGATATATATATCATTCAAAAAGGTGGCTGCCCAAATTTAAAGTTGGATGCCCCAAATGCTAAATATCTCATGTATTTACTATTATATATGGAGATAAATATATTTGTAGTAGTTTACATAAATATCTCCATACAATTTCCTAAAATTTTGTACTTTAAGGCAAGCAACCTTTCAAATGTCACAAAAATTTGAGTTTAGGAAGGGAAAGTAGAGTTCATTCCTTTTTATTAAGAAATGGTCTAATTAAGTGCAAATGTTAGCTTGTATATTTTGGGGTGTTACAAACATCTCTAACACTTATTATTTTTTCTCGGAACACACAAGGTGAAAGTAATACTAAAGAAATAGTTATAATGCACACAATCACGAATTTGGATTTAATAACCATCACGTACCTCAAATAAAGCCTGAATGCTCTACTGGACTGGAGCTTTCCTGTTTCTTGAAACTCTAGCTTGATCGTGGTCTAAAAACAATAACACAAACTCATAATTAACCAAATGACCAATGTCGTCGCAGGTTACAACTAAATCCCAAACCCCAAGGCCAATTCCATGATCATTCGGTCCATCCCAGGGTCTTCTCACCTTAAATTCACCTAATTACTACCAATCCCATGGTTATGCCAGTGAATTATGGTAAGGAATCTTTAAATAAATAACCTAACTCAAGAAACCAAGGTTTTATGCCCTAACATTCTTTTTTACACTAGATTTTTACAGTTAGGGAAGGCTAAACCCTCCCCAAGACCTGAAACTAGCGATTCTATGAACCAGGAATCGAAATACTAATAGCAGGGATAAAAGACTAATCTTAACGAAGATTTCTAGTGGAAAAGTGCTAGGAATCGCCCAAAATTGCCACAACCCTCCCCAAATAATTCTTGGAAAATAATGAATATTTTTGGGAAAGTTTCTACATTTACAGCGACTAATCCCGCCATAGAGGCCCAATCCCGCTATAGCAGCACTGCTATAGTGGAAGTCGCCCGCTATAGCGGAGTTGACCACCTTTGAGTTCTTCTATAGCGGGAATTTCTCTGCTATAGCTTTGACCATCATGGTAGAGTTGTATCACCCTCTATAGTGGCTGACATGGAACAAAAACTCAAGAATCCTCCCAGTTTTGCCCATTTCACAACACACCTTCAAACCTTGATATTCCATACTAACTCCATTATGTCAAGTTTGATATCGAGAGTTCTACTCACCCGAATTCATTTTCAAAAGGTCCTACAGACTTCTTAATTCCTTAGCTAATAGTAAAACTAGACTAAACTTAATCATTTCACCCAATCCTTTTATGAATTTCCCTAGACCTTACCTCGCTCACATTTCGTCTGAGACTATAGCCTAGCTTGAAATTTTCAACTCCCCAACCTAAAAATATTCTAACCAGATTTCTTCAATGATTAGCTCACATATAATAATAGGAAGGGACGTTAAGTCTCTACCAAACATTTTAGTATGGGAATTCTGGAGAAGGAGAAACAACAGTAAACATGAAGGAAAGAGGATGTCTACCTAGAAGCTCATCCATAACATTACAACAAACTTCCACATGTTGCACAAAGTGAGAAAACCAATTAAAAGGTTCTCTTTTAGTTGGCTAGAAATGTTGCAGGAACTAGAAGAACATAGACCTTCTATTAAGGTCACACAAGTAATGTAGGAATTTCCTCTCGAAGAATGCATCAAGGACAACACTGATGGAGCTTCAAGAGGAAATCCAGGATTTTCTTATGCTTATTGTTTGAGAAATTCAAATGGAGATTTCTTGTATGCAAAAGGGACAATATTGAATGATACCACAAACACAGAGGTAGAGCTAAAATCAATACTAGAAGCATGCAGACACAGTAATCAAGCAAAACATATGAAGGTCATCATTAAAACAGACTCATTAATGTTAAAGCATGTATTACAAAGGGAATAGGCATGTCCTTGGAGCATTGTAGAGATGATAAAAGAAATAAAGGAGATCCTAGCTACCAATAAAGTACAAGTACAACATATAATGAGAGAGGGAAATCAACTAGAAAATTAATTGGCAAATCTAACAATAGATAGAGGTAATTGCAGTTTCACAGATTTTCAAAGCATGGGAACAAAATTGAAGAAAATGATCAACAATGATTAACTTAAATGCCCATATTTAAGATTGTCACCAAGCAAAGGTTGAAGGGGCTAGGAAGGTGATGACAGTACCAAACCCTTTTTCAATAAATTTTACCGAAAACGAGCTCCACGGACTATGCAAGGTTTAGAAATTCAGCAATAGAAAGCCCAAAGCCAAAACCATAGTAAAATCATGAAAAATTCCCTCCATATGCATTATGAATGGTATACAATATCACAATAGTGGCCCCTGGCCCACATTCAACCTATCGGCCTTGCACAGGCTTCAATCATTCTACAGCACACATAACCAGCCTAAAATCCTGATAATGATGTCCGGGACTCAGGAACACCCCCTGAATAACCCAACATTTATGGTCCAGAATCGAAATAAGGTCACATAGGAGCATAAGGGTGACCATATCAAGCTACGAGGAATACTACACACAATGGAGGAAAGAACGGTATGGATAGGGAAAATTGGTCAATGGTCTGTGGTGCCAAGCTAATAAACCTAACCCAAGGATGCAAACTAGTATACTTTTATCCGATATATGCAAAGTCTAGGTATTTTAGACCATAACCTACCTGTTGTCCGATGACAAGCTGCTGGACGATGATATCTTAGGCTGAATTACTCTGAGCAAGTCCAAATGATAATCAAACTATCAAAAACATAATTAACACATTAAAATGAGTCTAATGATACCCATAATGCTACAATTGTAGCCAGGTTGAAATCAAGGTCAAAAGCGGGCCTGTAGGGCCCATAATCCAAAACCAAAAATGGAAAGAAGAACGATGTCCATAATGATTCCAAGAAGTCATGCTCCAAATATGAGCAATTTTGGACAAGGGAAAAGCCCCAAACAGCCCGCTCAAGAAAGGGCTTAAAAGGTGGAATTTTAAGGATGAACAATCGAAAATTTGAGCAAGAAGGCTTACCACAATGCGAGAAATTACGCCAAGGAGGTAAATTGAGCGAGCCCACGATCATGAAATCACAATAGGAGCAGAATCTTCAAGAAAACCAAGCTTAGAGAACTTTCCAACAATGGTAATTTCTTAGAAAGCAAAAGAAGAGCAAGTTAGGGAATAAGACTTACCAACTATTGACGAAGCACGAATAATCGATGAACAAAGGTTTCCCCAAGGTAAGGAACTAATTTGAAGCTATTTGGTGGAGATAATTTCAGTTTTAGAGTTGGGAAATGAATGAGGAAAGAGCTGGAAAAACGAAGGACAAGGAATAAATACTAGCTGGGCGCTGGTCAGCTCCATTAGCGTTAAACGAGTGTCATCGTGCTCAAGAGAGGCCCGCGCCAAGGCACGATTATGTGTAAAGGGGCGCCATCGGCATTGGCAGGCAGGCACTGTCCTAGGCGCCATCGACAATGTCCTAGAGATATCCCGCACAAGGGCCGGTAATAGGCTAGCGCGATCGCACTGCCAGGGCACCGTTGGCGCTGAAAGCCTGCAACTCCACTAAAACCAGCTACACTAAGAATTTTCACAGGGTGTTCTAGGGACGATCGAAACCTGATATTAAACCAATAATGCTAATAGAGTGGAAACGACATTTCGTACTCAATGAAATCGATGAAACTTCCATACGAGGTCATAACGGAGAAATGTTGACCTAAGTCAACACTAACTAAAACTAACCAACTAGCCGAAATGAGGCCGGCTCACCCGAGACCAAAACCAACCACTAACCTAACTCAAACTCAACATTCCAGAGCTGACAGAATCATTGGACATCAAATCTAATGCTCTGATCATCGAAAGCTGATCAAAGTTACACTTTCAACTCCAAAAGGCCTGAAAATAGAGGAAGCAATGCAAAACCCATATCAGAAGTTCTCATGCCACAACTGAAGGTCTAAGTAGACCAAACTTAATGCTCTGGAGTTAACAGAACTTTCAGAATTCAATTATGATAACATTAGCTATGAATGTTAGCTAAAGTCAATGATATTCTAATTTAAGGCTCTCAAATAGGCAAACGGCCAAAACAATAAAATGAACGACCAGGGAACCAAAACTACCAATCCCAGTAAGACATAAATGACTTGGGGTTGCTACAGGAAAGCTTTAATAGTACAATGAATGCGTAAACACGAAGATGACAGGAAGGGTCATCACAGAAAAACAAAGCCTCACAACTGCAATGAAGAAGTCATTAGCTACACGACAAATTTGGAAATTCCCACTTTTGGAAACCCCAATCCACATAAAACACTTCTCAGCCATCTTGGAAAGGATCTTTGGAAAAATTTCACAACTCTTGACAGTATTGGAGAGCAAGTTCATCAACCAACACCATAGGAGTGAATATTTGGATGCTCTTTATTGTAAAATCATTAGTTTCCAATCTCTAGCTCTTATTCTTAATTGCTAATTTGTAGGTGTAATTGTTGAATTGAGATTTGGGTTTTGTATTAGAGATAATACTTATTTGGGTATTGAATTCATGTTTTGTATTTTCTCTTGCTTAACTATTTGGGTCTATTGAATCCTCTATGTTTGAATTTATAGTTAATGATTGCAAACATTGACTTAGCATTCTAATTGGGTTCTTACTTGAGAGAGAAGGTTCTATGGTGGGGATTTGGGATTCCACTCTAAATTGAGGGCAAGAATAGCTTAATTCACCGGAAACCCCCATCTAAGAGTTGGATCTAGAGTTAGCCAACTCACCCAAGTTAAATTGGTTGGTTATTGATCACTCGTGGTGATTCGGGAGAACACACGAGATATATGCTTGATTTGTCGAGAGATGTTTAGACAAACCTTTAAGCAAGACTACCTACGTGTTAGTTGGGTGCAAACTTGTGAATTAAATTCCCATTCATATTTATCCCTTATTTTCCTTGCTTGGTGAAAGCAAGGTGAAACCCATTGATCATATCAATCCTTTATTTGATTTTCTTTTATCCTTAGTTGTAGTTTAAAACTCCCAATTGATATCTTTTTCCTTTTTTTCATTGAACTTCAATAAGTTGCTTTTATTCTATATTATCTCAATCGCAGTTACATTGTTCTCTAAGGGATCGACCCTGACTCCCGTCGGGAATATAAATGTGTTTTTTCTTAACAATCATTGATACCTCCTTCTAGGAGAGTACATTTGAGTGTTATCAAAAATGGCTCCATTTTCGGGGAACAATTTGGCTTATTGAGTTTGTTTAGAATTTGAGTTTACTTACTTTAGTTCAAATTTTGTGAATAGTTGTTTTTATTTTGTTTAGTTTTATTTTGTTGATTGATACCATGGCATCTCTAAATGATAGAAATGTTGGTGGTTATATCCTAGTTTATATTTTTGACTATTGTGTTTATTGTAGAGGACCCCACATTGGGGATAGGTGTAAAATTGGCCCTAAGAGAGGGAGGTATTCACTTTCTCACTCCTATGATGGGCGCAATTGTTATTTGTGTGGTGGTCGTGACAGACATTGGAGAGAATGCCCTAATGATGACCGTCCTCCTCCCTCCTCTTGTACTAACAATATTGCTAGTGGTGCTTATGATCTTAATAGGAACCATGACTTTGCAACTGAAGAAGGCGTGTGTGTCAAGCTCCAAACCCTCTTGGCCTCGCTAGAAACCTAATAGGGAGGTGTGAAATCCATCAAGCAAGGCTTTGTGGACGCGAGAGCTAATGAAGAAGAGGAGAGAAATCATGTCGTGCAACCCAAGGTGGATTTTTCCACTCCTCTTGGTCAAATTGATGAAGAAAATCCTCTAAGCCGAGAAAATGAACATGTCTCGAAAATTAAGCTTAATCAAATTCACTTTGGGGAAGATGATGAAGATTTGCAAAATATGGAATCGCCCAAAATTGAATTTGTACCGGTAGTGCTTGAATCCCAACAAGAAGATAAATTTGTATATGAGCCTAGAATGGGTGTTAAACCAAGGTCACCAAATAGAAGCCTATGGGGAATAACGTGAAAGAATGCTACCAATGTTTGGGATATTGTTAAAAAGGCATGCAAAGAGAAGGCAAAAAGAAGGGCCACTTGAAATTGCTATTTAGAATTTGAACACCAATGTGAATGCTTGTGTTGAAACATGCACGATCGTGGATAGTAGTTTTGAGTTGTTCCCTATTAAAGAAAAGGACACAAGGGATGCTCGTGAATCGATGGTGTTGTGGAAACCAACTACCTTATATAAAAATCATTATGATGAGATCAAGAGAACGATACTAGAGTTGCAAGGAAAAGTCCAACGATTCATCTTGAAATACTCTAGTTCATTCAAAAGTGAGGATGTTATGAATGAGGCAAGTTTTCAGGTGGAAACACCAAATCCTACTCCAACAATTTTTGACCTTGAGTTTGGTTGAATGGATGAAAGTTGAACTAATCAAGCTTTTGGAAGACATTATAAGGAGGATGGATCAAAGTTTATCCGGTTTTAAAGTTATCGTGGATAGATGGAAAAGTGACCTTCCTAACTTGAAGGCTAAAAAGTGCAAAATGCAAAATCAAGAAAATGACCTTCTCATGTTCATACCTTCACCCTGTGATTGTATCTGGAAGTTCAATTCAAGTTTGGATCAAAGGTTCAAATCCTCCAAATGGAGATCCAAATAGTGACATATCTTACATCAAGCTGCGACATTAAATTGTGCGCTTGATGAGAGGCAACCCATCATTTTTATGCTTTACTTCACTTTTTGTTTCTTTTTGATTTTTTCTTAGGAGCCCAAAGGAATTAGAAGATGAACCAAGTGTTGAAAAGCACCAAAAATACCTCTAAAAATGTGCTTTTCACACCTGGAAAAGTGCCTGTTGCACATGCCATCGCACAAGCAAACAGTGAACTGAGCAAAAATATTGGCTTGTGCAAAATCAGTGTGTTTTGCACCTCCCAAAGTGCTCGTCGCACGGACTTTTCATGACAAGACAATGCACTCGTATGAATTCTTAAATTTAAGCATTCAATACTGCATCACGATCGCGACCCTTGACCATCGCTATCGCGATGAGGTAATTTTTCACTAACTCTTCACGATCGCGTGAAACACTCTGCGATCATGTGGAGTTGTGTGATCTTAATTCATCATGATCATGTGATATGGCCATGCGACCGCGAGGAAATGAGCAATTTCCAGGTAAAAAAGATCAAACAAGCCATTTCGAAAGCAAAATTTTCTTTGAAACTTGGATACTTTTTTCTCCTAAGGAAAAAATAATACATTCCATCAACTTCAATTTTGTAGCATCTTTGCAACTCTTTAAGTATGGTCTCCATTTTATCTTCTTTGATTTACCCTTATTGTGCTAAAGTAAGTGGTTTTAAACACCCAAGTGGGTGTCAATTTTTGCGTTCTACAATATGTGTGAATCGGGAGTTGTGGTATAAAATCGTGGGTGAATTCTAGTTGGGGGTTTAAATACTGTTGGTTTACTATTTTTGGGATAAAAAGTAACCCCCATGTGGTGTAAAAATGGTGAACTAAAGGGTGCAAAGAACCTGTTTGACAAAATGTCTGAATGAATTTTCTGGGTAAGAAGATGACCCTCGCAATCACGATGCCCAATCTCGCGATCACAAGGACCAACTTCATTGAGCTTTGTGATCACGATGTCCCATTCCAAGATTGTGATGGCTTAATTTTCAAACAAAATATATATTGGTCTTTGCAATCAAGATGAAAAATCCCGCAATTGCAATGACTAGTTTTGGCAGTCCCTAAAACTGCAACTCTACTTAGCTCTGTACAAGATTATTTGGCCTCATTTCTTTGGCTTAGTCATGTCACAACAGATTGTTTTTCATGCATATATTGGTGTTTGACAGTTTTGTTATCTGTGTAGGTACTGTAAGCTTGAAAATGACTGAAATTGAACATGAAAATGCCAACCAAGTGGCTGATGAGGATTACTTAGACAAAGGAACCTTCATCCCTCTCAAGTTCTCCTAACTTTATGACCATCACTTGAAAAAGCCAATCACGTGGGAGCAAGGTATTATGTTGGACGGATCAAAGGAGAAATGGGCCGTCTTCTATGGAAAGTTAGTTGAAAGTGGGTAATTATGCTTCACCGCCGAACCTATCAAGGCGAACTTTGTCGTGGTCAAAGAGTTCTATGCTAATGCGGCTGAGATAAATTTTGCCAATAATTTGGTTATGCAGGTTCAGGGCAACTTGGTCCGATTTGATCCGGAGTTGATCAATGGATACTATAACCTCCCTAATGTTAAAAATGCTACATACAAAGCTCGAGCTATAGAAATGGGAATCAATTGGTTTCTGGAGCACTTACATGATGGCACGGTCTCACAATGGATAACCTTGAATACTAGGATTGAGTTCTCCGAGTACAACCTTGAATCCTGCACATGGATTTCTATCATTTGTGCCCGAGTCATGCCCTCCAAGAATGAATCTAATGTGACCACTGATAAAGCAATGATTATTTTTTCTATGATGAAGGGTCTTCCAGTGAATGTAGGGCAATTGATCGTGCAAGAGATTCAACAAGTGGTCCTTGACGGTAGCAAAAGTTTACTCTTCCCTTCATTGATCACTCACTTATGCTATCAAGCCGGGGTTGAAAAGAGAGATCGTGAAAATGAGAGGAAGCTCGAAAAAATGATTCACCCTCTAAATAAGAGAGGAGCTATGCAAGCATCGAAGAAGAGGAAGATCGATGCAAATTCACCCTCATTTGGTCTATTCTTCGGGTCTAGCAAGGCACTTGAGTCAACTGCTGTTGTTGAAGCTATTGGCCCTCTCAAAATTGGGTCCCCGATACTCTGCCACATCTCCATCCAGGTCTATGGCATGGAATCCCATCTTCACCAAATTGTAGCAGGCTTACCTTTGGGTCTGGGTGAGAGTTCCACTACACCGATACCTTGTCCATCATCCTCCACTACTCCTAGTGGCCCTACACTCGCTAGTATGGTGAGCCAGTAGTAGCACATCAAGGAGAGGTTGGCTAAGGTAGAGAGGCAACAAAAAAAGTAGAGGAACCATGATAGAAAGAAAAGCAAGTTCCTTATAAATATGATAAGCACTCTGATGAAGCTATGTGGGTCTGAGGCTGAGGATGATGTTGATGAGGCAGATTGGGTCCTTTCTAGTCCTAGTACCTTAGGTTCTGAGTTATACACCCTTCAGGGAGCCCTCTCAAACTCTTATCTTGTTTTGATGCAGTGACGGCACTGCACTCTGTTAGTTTGGGGTGGCTAGCATACTTTATTTAGCATGTTTTTATTTTGGATATTATTGTGCCCTTGTCGGGTTTGTTTTACTTATTTATATATTGTTGTGCCCTCTCTGGGATTTTTTATTTTGATGTTGGATATTGGTGCGCCCTTGTCAGGATTGTTTTTATATTATTGTGCCCTTGTCGGGTTTTGAAGTTACTATTGATTAAATTGATGGTTTAGATTGTTAGTTTCTTTCGTTGTAGCTTTTCTGTTTTCTTTTTATAGTAGGTGTTGGATGTTTTGGAGCCAGGGAAAGTTTGAGTACCCATTAGGCTGGATAGAACTTGTCAGAGTTAGGAACACTGTATCACATATGTTGACATACGAACTGCATGAGCTTCACACAAGCCACTGCCTTGTTTGTGCATTGCATGTGCAACCCACACTTTGATATGTGCGAATTGCACATGTGTGTGTTTTGGGAATGATTGTGTTGGTAAACCTTGAGCAACCACATCGGTTTAGATAGATGAATTGGCCCAATGATAGACTGAGTTACGTTATTCATAAGGGCAAATCATCATCTTTTGAGATGGTGGAAGTGATTGACTTTTTTGGTACTAACGAAGTTAGTCTTGCATGCTAAGTGAAATAGGCATACCCTTCCAAATATTTTTGTGTAAAATGCATGGCAAAGATTGATGTTTGTGATAACGCCTTTAATCTTTTTGTGACTCTTAGCACATTAGTGGTGATAATTTGGAATTGGAAAATGTTTCTCTTTTTTCTCTTGTTTAGGGAGTAAATTGACCCTTCTTGAATGATTCACATGGCATGTGTGGTGAGGTGTAGTTGAATAATTCTTGTTGTTTCTTGTGTTAACTAGAGCTTGCCCGATTAGTCATTTAACGTTAGTCTTAATTGCGTTGGTTGGATGCATGATCTTAGGCCTTCTTTGTATTATTAAAGCCTACTTAGACTTAAAGTCACCATTGCACTCAAATTATATCATTAGTCACCCCTCTTGAGCTTAATACCTTTTCTTTGGAAACCTCGGTACAAGCCATGAACCATTTTGAACATGAATCCCTCTCTTAAACCCATCCCTTCTTGAACTCTACAAGTGTGAAATCGAGGCTAAAAGCCTAAGTTTGGGGGTTGAAGGTACCTTAGAGGAGTGCTAAATGAGTTTATCTTGGTTTGTTGCCTAAAAAGAATTGTCAAAAATAAAAAGACGGAAGAATGTGAAAAAGAAAGAAAAAAAAGAAAGGAAAAGAGGAAAGGAAAGAAAGGGAATGAATCCTACAAGGTGAATAAAATGATAAAATTTGAGCCCCAATTGAAATGAGTGAAATGGTGTCTCATATTGAATGAAAATTAAAAGAAACGGCTTTGGTTACAAATTGAAAAAGTTGTGTGGAGTTCGAGGAGGATGTAGTCCCTTGAATCCAAATTCTTATCCTACCCATCCCTGAACCTACATTAAAAGCTTAGAAAATCCCTTATAGATCTCCGACCGATTGTTCTTGAGCCAGTGGTGAATGAAAAAAAAGGCAAGCCTATGGTTGATGTTTGTTGGTACTTGAAATTCCTTCTGAGTTTGAGTGATTTTGTATTTGTCACTTGTGATTGTCTTTGTACATAATGTGTTTTTGGGACTTTTGTTCTTGTGAGGGCATGCGAATTAGGATAGTTGGTGACATTGATAAACTCCGAAAATGAGGCAAATGAGCATGTTTGGTAAGCTAGTGGTTTGAGCCACATCTTGAGGATTGGTTGTTGTCACTTGGTTGCTCTTATTATCGTATTGCATCCTTGAATGGTGTTTTGAATAGAGGGGAATGCTTAGACTAAATTATCATGTGATTGACTAATCATTAGTACCAATTGAAGCCATGTTTGGTGATTAAAATGGGTTTTCCTTGGCTTACGGCATTGTCTTTGCACTTGTGTTGTGTGCCTCTTGAGTTAGAATTTTTAGTTGCTTGAGGACAAGCAATAGTTCAAGTTTGGGGGTTTGATAAGTTGGTATTATACCTACTTATTTAGCTTTTAATCTTATGCTTTTGCTTGTATAAAGTGGATAAATAGTGTAATTGACAGATTACTTCTATTTTACAGGTTTCTGTGTTTTAGAAGTGTTCGGGAAAGATTCCAGTGAAAACTAGTCAAATGGAGCTAAAAGGAGCTATTGATCACAGACAACAAGTTGGATATTGCGAACGCGAGCTACAAGGCACACGACCGCAATGCATAGTGAATCAAAGCCATGCGACCGTGAGAGAGAAGCCATGCGACCGCGTGGAAGAAAAAGACAAAGCCTCGGGACCGCGAGGATAGGTCACGAGACCGCGATAAAGAAGTCATAAGTTGCAGGATAGATTTGGAAATGGCCACTTTTGGAAACCCCAATCCACATAATACACTTCTCAACCATCTTGTAAAGGATCTTTTGCAAAATTTCACAACTCTTGACAAGCTTGGAGAGCAAATTCATCAGCCAACACCATAGGAGTGAAGATTTAATGCTCTCTATTGTAAAATCTTTAGTTTCCATTCTTCAACTATTGTTCTTAATTGCTAAATTATAGGTGTAATTGTTGAATTGAGATTTGGGTTTTTTATTAGAGATAATACTTATTTGGGTATTGAATTCATATTTTGTTTTTGATCTTGCTTAACTATGTGGGTCAATTGAATCCTCTATGCTTGAATTTATAGTTAGTGGTTGCAAACATTAACTTACCATTCTAATTGGGTTCTTTCTTGAGAGAGGAGTTCCTTAATTTGGGAAGATTCAATAGTGGGGATTTGGGATTCCAATCTATATTGAAGAAAAGACATAGCTCAATTCGCCGGAAACCACCATCTAAGAGTTGGAGCTAGAGATAGCTAACTCACCTAAGTTAAATTGGTTGGTTATTGATCACTCTTTGTAATTCGAGAGAACACACGAGATATATTCTTGATTTGTCGAGAGATGGTTAGACATACCTTTAACCAAGACTACCTACGTGCTAATTGGGTGCAAGTCTTGTGAAGTGAATTCCCATTTGCATTTCTCCCTTGTTGTCCTTGTGTAATGACCCTTCCGGTTATTTCTACGTATACATTCTCCTTGAACCGTTAGAGCTTGGTTGTAGCGGCCACAAGTCACTTAAGGCTTTTCAGGACCGGTATTTCGGTGCCGTATCCATTTGTTTGGTCGTATGATAAGTTTTGAAGACAAGTAAGTCGGCAAAAGTTATCGTAAGTTCTTTAATAAATTTTCTGAACTTTGGGTAATATGTCTCGGAGCTTTTCTCACAATATATAATGAGTTAGAAGTCCCACGAAATACCAAATCGAAGGTCTACGAGTCTAGTTTCCAACGCACAAAACCTCACATCCAAATGATCTCGGAGTAAAAAGTTATGACTGTTCTACCGCGGACTGTCTGGCAGAAACCGGGTTGCGAACCGGGTCGCGAACTGGGTCGGGTCAAAATCGATTTAAAGCCTCAACTTCACGTTTTAAAACGCCATTTCAGTTCTGAAATAGTGAAAAAACATAAGGGGGGTTCCAAGAGAGTTCTTGAGTATCAAAATCGTGCGATGGTGAATTACGAGCCTAAGCTTAAGAATTTTATTAGCATCGCGCGTATATTTGAAAATATTTTATTTTAAAGTTGAATTTGGTAAAAAGTTATATTATTATTACCTTTTAAAAATATTTTAAAGGTTTATGAAAAATATTTTTGTTACGATATAAGTGTATATGTATTTATTTTGTAAGGTTTTTATACATTGTAATATTTTAACGGAGATAGTAAATTTAGTTATGTTGAAAATTATTATTATAACATAGTAGGTTTTATTTGAAATAATTTCTATGAATTATGGTATATTTAAAAAGTTATATTTATTATACCACAAATTTATGCAATACCCGAGTATATACTTAACGGGACAAATTGGTTGCCACCTCCACTTCCATGTGGAAGTGGAGGCATTGTACAACAAAGTTAGGCAGCATGTAGTGGCAACATAGGAATCTTCCTATCAATTCACATTTGTGGAATATGCAACCTGTACGCTTAAAGGCATACTACTATAATATTCACTCATTTTGTTCATAAAAAAGATATTTGAACACTTCTATATATATCTTTATAGGTTGAAGAAATTAGGTGTGGAAAAATATTTTGATGCGATATTAAGAAAAATCAATTATCTACGTCAACTTATTCAAGCCTAAATTCGAGTTTGATTTTATTTTGGAGCTTCTCGGAGCGGTTTGAGCTTGGATATTATCGTCCTAACGGCTTGTCGTCGGACGACATGTAAGTTACGGTTTATTTTCCCTAGACTCCGCATATATAGGATAAAATTATATTAATGGGCATCCTTGGGTTGGTTTGTTAGGTTGGTACCACAGACCTCGACCGCTTTATTCATGTCCGCCTACTTTTGTTCCTCCGTTGTTTGTAGTACTTGCCGATATATTTTATTTACCCTTGTGGTCCTGTGAGGCCTTGTTGACTCTGGAACATAGAAGGTGGGATTTTGGGAATGTCCGCGAGTCCCGGGCATAGAATTATCCTTCTAGGTTGGTTATGCTTGCTGAGTAGCTGTGGGCCTGTGCAGGGTCGATAGGTTGATTGTGAGCTGCTGGGCAGCTATTGTGTTTGATCATACCATTTTCATGCATATAAAGAGGTTTTATACAGGTTTTACTACGGTTTGGGCTTCGGGCCTACTGACACCATTTTCTAAACCTTGCATGGCCCGGGGGCCCGTTTTTTATGGAAATAATTTGGAAATGGCTTGATTTAACTTGTGAATATTCCTGGGTAAAAGAAAGTAAAATTATTTTTAAAACACCAGTTTTACGATTAACGCTAGACTCGGCAGGGCCGGGGTGCTAGTTGAGTTTTCTTGCTACGTGAGATGATTTTTAGCCTCGGTCGGACCGAGCACCTGAGATGACTTTCTACTGTTTAGACCCGGTTATGCCCGGGCACCCTTGGAGGGTTTTTGACATATTTTCCTACTACTTTAGTCCTGGACAGGGTCTGGGCATGCATATTAGAGACTGGTCTCTATCTTGAACCCGGACTTGCTTTCGCAGGACGACATGTTGCGCGATACTGAGTTTCAGTATGGGGTCAGGACCTCCATGGACCTTGCCATCCGGGCCAGGGGCTACGGGCTGCGATGTGCCGGAGGAAGGGTATACAGTGGAGTAGAGGTATACGGGCAGTGTCCTTCCATGGAACCTACCTGCTGGGCCGGATCGGCACCGGAGGAGGTACATACAGAGATACCATTTCACTTGAGATCTTCATGCATCATGCCATTCATTGTTTGAGGCTCCACCCTTGTTTGTTGTTTGTTGATTGTACGCTCCGGTAGTATGGGATGCCGGAGGGTTTATTTTCACTTGTTTGTGTTCCTCGGTTGTATGGACGGCCGGGGGACTGTAGGTAGAATTTTTCTATTTACTTAAAGAATTGTTCCCTGTTACGATTAAGTATGAAATTGGTTACTGTAAGACTTTTAGTTTCTGGATTTGAGATTGATATGATTAGTTGAGTTTGATTCATGTCTCTGAGCATGCCTATCATTACTCTTTCTCTCTTCTTCTTACAGTTGAGGTTACCGGTATACCGTCTATTTCGTAAACTTATTTTGTATACACTGTTATTGCAAGGACCCCAGGTGCGTTATTTCTTACTTCCACATGTGCCTATGGTGTGTATATTCTGCTTACTGGCCTCACATGTGGTTCTGTTGATTTCCCTCTAGGCTAGTTCCTGTGTACCTTTCGTTGATTTTTGTGACTGCTTGCTTCTATTCTGTCTGTTACTATGCTTTTATCTTATATGTGCCCAGTCGGCCTATGATACCTACTGGGTACCTTATGCTTCGCATTTGGTGCTCACCCCTACCCCCCTGCATCTTTGGGTGCAGATCCTAGCATGGGCCATCGCTGTTAGATCGCTGTGATTCGTGGTTGGAGATCTGTTGGGGACTACTTCAGACTGAGGGTGAGCTCTTGGCGATCGGAGTTTAGCTTTAGTTTATCTTTTGCTTCATGTACTCTATTACCATTCAGAGACATCTGTATATTTTGTTTTGGATTATTTGCACTCCATGTATGTACTTTGGCTCTATACTATGATATCAGGTCTTGGGGTTTGGTTTAGTTTCCGCATCTGTATATATATACTCCTGTTATCTATTCTCCTCATCTTACCCTCTTACTTTTGCTTATTAAACTATTCTTCCACTTATTTGTTAGATAGTAGCCCATTACTAACTGTCCTGGGCTACGAGAATTGGTTCGCCTACTGGGGGGTTGTAGGTGCCATCATGATCGAGAAATCGGGTCGTGATAACTTGGTATCAGAGCTTTAGGTTCACCGGTGTCATCAGTATAGGAGCCAATGTCTAATAGAGTCTTGTGGATCAGGGCAGAGATGTCCGTACTAAATCTTTGGGAGGCTACAGTGGCATTTTAGAAAATTTGACTCTTTCATTGCTTCTGTGTCATGCGTAGAACCCTTGAAGTTTCTGGAAATTTCATTTGTTCTACTTCATTCTCTCGCAGATGGTTCGTACGAGATCATCAGCATCACGCGGAGATGAGCCTCCCACTCCAGCTAACGGTCGAGGACGCCCTCGAGCAAGTGCACCTGCTAGAGCTGCTAGAGTGGAGGTAGAGCCCGAGCAACATGTGGATCAGGGGGCAGCCCAGGTACCACCAGCTCCAGCACCAGCCCCAGTACCATTTCTAGTGCCCACTTCTGTGCCAGCTCCAACCGCAGCTCAGTCTCCAGATATTCGGGGATTAGTATTACAGCTTTTGGGTGTGATTGGAGAGCGACCTTCTGAGGTAGCGCAGATATCCGCTCAGGGGGAAGCCCTGGTTGCACAGAGCTCAGGAGCGCAGCCTGCTACTATGGCTCCCTGTGCGGAGGTCATTCCGGTTCCATCTGTTGCACAGCCTCTTGCTCCTCGCCCAGTTATGACAGAGTCGGAGCAGAAGGCGTTGGGTAGGTTTTTGAGGTTAGCACCTTCGAGGTTTTCTGGTACTTCTGGGCAGGATCCACATGACTTTATTACTACATGTGAGGAGATGTTGCATCATTTGGGTTTATTGGAGACTCACGGGGTTGGTTATACTACCTATCAGTTGGAGGGCCCAGCGAAGTTATGGTGGAGGGCCCAGGTTGCTTGTAGACCACCGTCGTCACCTCCTTTGACCTGGTCTGAGTTTTATGAGGCCTTTATGGCTAAGTTCCTACCCCAGAGTGATCGGGAGCATCACAGGGAGCAGTTTACTCACCTTGTACAGGGGTCTACGACTATCTCGGAGTATGAAACCCATTTTCATCAGCTAGCATCATTCGGAGCTATGATCATTCCTACCGAGGCAGATAGGATTCGCAGATTTGTATGGGTTTTGAGGCCAGAGATCAGGTAGCCAGCTGAGATATTGATTGCCAGTGGTCGGTCATTGCAGGATATTGTAGACTATGCCCGCACTGTGGAGGACTTACAACGACATGATCAGGGGTCCAAAGATAAGAGGCCTCGGCATCAGGGTGTCTACAGTGGTTCCAGATATGGTGGTAGAGGTCCTAGCCAGTGGAGCCGGAGTTATCAGCCACAGCAGTACCAGGGTCAGTCCAGCCGACCGGTTCAGGCTTCCTTCAGACTTTTGGTAGTACCCAGTTCGAGCAGGGTCAGAGCAGCCATCAGGGCTATAGTGGCCAGTCTTCGAGGGGTACATTTTCTGGGGCATCAGGTCATGGTGGTCATACGGGATCTGCTGGTTTATCTCGACTGAGTAGGCCGTCAGGGGCTTGTTTTACTCGTGGTGCGATGCGTCATTTTGCTAGAGATTGCCCTCAGCAGGGTACAGTTCAGTTGGCCGAGCATTTACGAGCAGTTCAGCCTCCGGCTAGAGGGGTGGTCGTCAGAGTAGAGGTGGTGCTCCACATGGCAGAGCAGGTGGTAGGGATAGCGGTCGGGCAGGAGGAGGTCGACGTCAGTTTTATGCGATCCCTAGGAGACCAGAGGCAGAGTCCTCAGATGCTGTGATTACAGGTACGATTTTTGTGTGCCATCAGTCTGCTATGGCTTTATTTGATCCTGGATCCACTTGTTTATATGTATCTTCCTACTTTGTGCCTTGTTTGGGGTTGGCTAGTGAGCCATTATCTGTTCCTGTTTCTGTTTAGACCCGAGTAGGAGATTCTTTAGTAGTGGATCGGATTGTGAGATCCTGTATGTTAACTGTTGGTGATTCAGAGACTTGGGGTGATTTGATGATTCTTGATATGCTAGATTTTAATGTGATACTGGGCATGGACTAGTTATCCCCTCACCGTGTGGTTTTGGATTGTTATGCCAAGACCATTACCATAGTTGTGCCCGGTGTATCCCCGGTTGTGTGGCAGGGTTCTATTAGCCATGCACCATCTGGGATCATCTCTTGTCTTCGAGCTAGGAAGTTGATTTCTCGTGGGTGTTTAGCTTATCTAGCATTTGTCCGAGATGTTAGTGCTAACCCCACTTCTCCTGAGTCTGTTCCTGTGGTTAGAGACTTCCTCGATGTGTTTCCTACCGACCTGCCAGGCCTTCCACCTGAGAGAGATATTGATTTCACTATTGAGCTAGAGCCGGGCACTAGGCCTATTTCTATTTATCCTTACAGTATGGCTCCTGCTGAGTTGAGGGAGCTTAAGGAGAAGCTCCAGGATCTGTTAGATAAGGGGTTTATTAGACCTAGTGTGTCACCGTGGGGTGCTCCTGTTCTCTTCGTGAAGAAGAAGGATTGGTCGATGTGCATGTGTATTGATTATCGGCAGCTGAATAGGGTGACAGTGAAGAATAGGTATCCGATACCGAGGATTGATGACTTGTTTGACCAGCTTCAGGGTTCAGTTGTGTTTTCGAAGATTGATTTGAGGTTTGGCTACCATCAGTTGAGAATTAGGGTGGAGGACATCCCTAAGACAGCATTCAGGACACGTTATGGCCATTATGAGTTCCTGGTGATGTCTTTTGGGTTGACTAATGCCCCCGCAGCCTTTATGAACTTGATGCACATGGTTCTTGGGCTGTATTTGGACTCATTTGTGATAGTTTTTATAGACGACATCTTGGTATACTCGCCTAGTAGAGATGAGCATGAGCAGCACTTGAGGGTTATACTCCAGACTTTGAGAGATCATCGGCTTTATGCCAAGTTCTCAAAGTGTGAGTTTTGGCTTGAGTCAGTTGCATTCCTAGGGCACGTGGTGTCTAAGGATGGGATTAGGGTTGACCCGAGAAAGATTTCTGCGGTTCGTGATTGGCCTAGACCTACTACTGCTACTGAGGTCCGCAGCTTTATTGGGTTAGCAGGTTACTACAGACGGTTCGTTGAGGGATTTTCTTCCATAGCAGCACCCTTGACTATGCTGACTAGGAAGGATGTCCTATTTCAGTGGTCGGATCAGTGTGAGGATAGCTTCCAGAGGCTTAAGGCCTTATTGACTTCAGCTCCAGTTTTGGCTTTGCCGGTTGAGGGTCAGAGCTTCTCCGTGTATTGTGATGCTTCTGGGGTTGGTCTTGGTTGTGTGTTGATGCAGCAGGGTCGAGGAATAGCATATGCGTCGAGGCAGCTGAAGGTTCACGAGCGCAACTACCCCACTCATGATTTAGAGTTAGCAGCGGTAGTTTTCGCACTCAATATCTGGAGGTATTACCTGTATGGAGTTCACTGTGAGATCTTCACTGATCATCGTAGTCTTCAGTATATCACGAGTCAGTAAGAGCTGAACTCGAGATAGAGGAGATGGGTCAAGTTACTGAAGGACTATGACCTTACTATTCTGTATCATCCGGGCAAGGCAAATGTGGTAGCGGATGCCTTGAGTCGGAAGACAGTGAGTATGGGTAGCCTAGCTTCTCTTTCAGTTTCAGAGCGACCATTGGCCTTGGACATCCAGTCCTTGGCTAACCGTTTGATTAGGCTTGACTTGTCGAATCCTAGCAGAGTTCTCGCCAGTGTTGAGGTTCGTTCTACTTTGATTGATCAGATTCAGAGCCATCAGTTTGAGGATCAGCAGTTGTGTGACCTTGGTGATTGGGTTGTTTAGGGTGAGACCAGCCATGCTACTCTAGATTCAGATGGGGTTCTGAGGTTTGATAGTTGCCTTTGTGTTCCGAGGATTATTGATTTGATTCAGTTGATACTTCATGAGGCACATTGTACTAGATACTCCATTCACCCTGGCACAACAAAGATATATAGAGACTTGAGACAGCTTTACTGGTGGATTGGTATAAAGCGGGATATAGCAGAGTTCATATCTCGTTGCTTGAACTGTCAGCAGGTTAAGTTCGAGCACATGATACCTAGTGGTTTGATGCAGCGACTTCCCATTCCTGAGTGGAAGTGGGAAGGGATTACTATGGACTTTGTTGTTGGTTTGCCTCGTACTTCTCATGGATTTGATTCCATATGGGTGATTGTTGATAGGCTGACTAAGTCAGCACATTTCTTGTCGGTTCAGACTTCTTATGGCGCAGAGAGGTTAGCTTAGATCTACCTTCGTGAGATTGTTCAGTTGCACGGGGTCCCATCTTCTATCATTTCAGACCGTGGCACTCAGTTCACATCTCAGTTCTAGAGGTCTATTCAGCGAGATTTGGGTACAGAGGTTCATCTTAGTACCGCTTTCCACCCTCAGACAGATGGCCAGTCCGAGAGGACCATTCAGATTCTTGAGGACATGCTTCGGGCTTGTGTTCTTGACTTTGGAGGTTCATGGGATCAGCTTGTTCCCTTGGCAGAGTTTGCTTATAATAACAGCTTCCATTCGAGTATCGACATGGCACCTTTTGAAGCTTTGTATGGCAGGCGTTGCAGATCACCGGTAGGTTGGTTTGATGGTTTTAGTACTGGGCCACAGAGCACAGATTTGCTTCGAGATTTCTTAGACCGAGTCTGAGTGATTCAGGACAGACTTCGGGGAGCTCAGAGCAGGCAGAAGAGTTATGCTGATCGTAGGCTTTGTGCCTTGGAGTTTAGTGTCGGTGACTTGGTGTTTCTCCGTGTATCGCCCATGAAGGGCGTGATGAGATTTGGTAGGCCGGGCAAGCTTAGCCCCAGGTACATAGGGCCATTTGAGATTCTTCAGAGGGTTGGTAGCGTTGCCTATCAGTTAGCCTTACCTCCTATGTTTTCAGCTATACATCCTGTATTTCATGTTTCGATGTTGCTTCGGTATGTCCCAGATGAGTCTCATGTGTTGCAGTGGGATTCAGTTCAGTTGGGTGAGGGTTTAGCCTTTGTTGAGGAGCCGGCAGCTATTTTGGCCAGAGATGTCAGGAGATTGAGGTCTCGAGAGATCCCGGTTGTTAAGGTTCAGTGGAGGCACCGTCAAGTTGAGGAGGCTACCTGGGAGACTGAGAGAGATATGCGGGCTCAGTATCCGCAGCTGTCTGAGCCTTCAGGTACCCCCTTGACCTTGACTTTCGATGACGAAAATGCTTTTTAGTAGTGGATGATGTAATGACCCTTCCGGTTATTTCTACGTATACATTCTCCTTGAACCGTTAGAGCTTGGTTGTAGCGGCCACAAGTCACTTAAGGCTTGTCAGGACTGGTATTTCGGTGCCGGGTCCATTTGTTTGGTCGTATGATAAGTTTTGAAGACAAGTAAGTCGGCAAAAGTTATCGTAAGTTCTTTAATAAATTTTCTGAACTTTGGGTAAAATGTCTCGGAGATTTTCTCTCAATATATAAAGAGTTAGGAGTCCCCCAAAATACTAAATCGAAGGTCTACGAGTCTAGTTTCGAACGCACAAAACCTCACGTCCAACTGATCGCGGAGTAAAAAGTTATGACTGTTCTACCGCGGATTGTCTGGCAGAAACCGGGTTGCGAACCGGGTCGCGAACTGGGTCGGGTCAAAATCGATTTAAAGCCTCAACTTCACGTTTTAAAATGCCATTTCAGTTCTGAAACAGTGAAAAAACATAAGGGAGGGTTCCAAGAGAGTTCTTGAGTATCAAAATCGTGCGATGGTGAATTACGAGCCTAAGCTTAATAATTTTATTAGCATCGCGCGTATATTTGAAAATATTTTATTTTAAAGTTGAATTTGGTAAACGTTATATTATTATTACCTTTTTAAAATATTTTAAAGGTTTATGAAAAATATTTTTGTTACGATATAATTGTATATGTATTTATTTTATAAGGTTTTTATACATTGTAATATTTTAACGGAGATAGTAAATTTAGTTATGTTGAAAATTATTATTATAACATAGTAGGTTTTATTTGAAATAATTTTCTATGAATTATGGTATATTTAACAGTTATATTTATTATACCACGAATTTATGCAATACCCGAGTATATACTTAACGGGACAAATTGGTTGCCACCTCCACTTCCACGTGGAAGTGGAGGCATTGTACAACAAAGTTAGGCAGCATGTAGTGGCAACATAGGAATCTTCCTATCAATTCACATTTGTGGGATATGCAACCTGTACGCTTAAAGGCATACTACTATAATATTCACTCATTTTGTTCATAAAAAAGATATTTGAACACTTCTATATGTATCTTTATAGGTTGAAGAAATTAGGTGTGGAAAAATATTTTGATGCGATATTAAGAAAAATCAATTATCTACGTCAACTTATTCAAGCCTAAATTCGAGTTTGATTTCATTTTGGTGCTTCTCGGAGCGGTTTGAGCTTGGATATTATCGTCCTAACGGCTTGTCGTCGGACGACAGGTAGGTTACGGTTTATTTTCCCTAGACTCCGCATATATAGGATAAAATTGTATTAATGGGCATCCTTGGGTTGGTTTATTAGGTTGGTACCACAGATCTCGACCGCTTTATTCATGTCCGCCTACTTTTGTTCCTCCGTTGCTTGTAGTATTTGCCGATATATTTTATTTACCCTTGTGTTCCTGTGAGGCCTTGTTGACTCTGAAACATAGAAGGTGGGATTTTGGGAATGTCCGCGAGTCCCGGGCATAGAATTATCCTTCTAGGTTGGTTATGCTTGCTGAGTAGCTGTGGGCCTGTGCAGGGTCGATAGGTTGATTGTGAGCTGCTGGGCAGTTATTGTGTTTGATCATACCATTTTCATGCATAAAGAGAGATTTTATACAGGTTTTACTATGGTTTGGGCTTCGGGCCTACTGGCACCATTTTCTAAACCTTGCATGGCCCGGGGGGGCCGTTTTTGATGGAAATAATTTGGAAATGGTTTGATTTAACTTGTGAATATTTCCTGGGTAAAAGAAAGTAAAATTATGTTTAAAAACACCAGTTTTATTACTACGCTAGACTCGGCAGGGCCGGGGTGCTAGTTGAGTTTTCTTGCTACTTGAAATGATTTTTAGCCTCGGTCGGACCGAGCACCTGAGATGACTTTTTACTGTTTAGACCCGGCTACGCCCGGGCACCCTTGGAGGGGTTTTTGAGATATTTTCCTACTACTTTTAGTCCTGGACAGGGTCTGGGCATGCATATTCGAGACTGGGTCTCTATCTTGATACCAGACTTGCTTCCGGGTGACAGGTTTTGATACTGAGTTTTAGTATGGGGTCAGGGACCTCCATGGACCTTGCCATCCGGGCCAGGGGCTGCGGGCTGCGTGTGCCAGAGGAAGGGTATACGGTGGAGTAGAGGTATACGGGCAGTGTCCTTCCATGGAACCTACCTGCTGGGCCAGATCGGCGCCGGAGGAGGTACATACAGAGATACCATTTCACTTGAGATCTTCATGCATCATATCATTCATTGTTTGAGGCTCCACCCTTGTTTGTTTTTTGTTGATTGTACGCTCCGGTAGTATGGGATGCCGGAGGGTTTGTTTTCACTTGTTTGTGTTCCTCGGTTGTATGGGCGGCCGGGGGACTGTAGGTAGACTCTTGCTATTTACTTACAGAATTGTTCCCTGTTACGGTTCAGTATGAAATTGGTTACTGCTAGACTGTTAGTTTCTGGATTTGAGATTGATATGATTAGTTGAGTTTGATTCATGTCTCTGAGCATGCCTATCATTACTCTTTCTCTCTTCTTCTTACACTTGAGGTTACCGGTATACCGTCCATTTTGTAAACTTATTTTGTATACACTGTTATTGCAAGGACCCCAGGTGCGTTATTTCTTACTTCCACCTGTGCCTATGGTGTGTATATTCCTGCTTACTGGCCTCCATGTGGTTCTGTTGATTTTCCCTCTGGGCTAGTTCTTGTGTACCTTTCATTGATTTCTGTGACTGCTTGCTTCTATTCTGTCTGTTACTACACTTTTATCTTATATGTGCCCAGTCGGCCTATGATACCTACTGGGTACCTTATGCTTCGCATTTGGTGCTCACCCCTACCCCCTGCATCTTTGGGTGCAGATCCTAGCGTGGGCCATCGCCGCTAGACCGTTGTGATTCGTGCTTGGAGATCTGTTGGAGACTACTTCAGGCTGAGGGTGAGCTCTTGGCGATCGGAGCTTAGCTTTAGTTATCTTTTGCTTCATGTACTCTATTACCATTCAGAGACATCTGTATATTTTGTTTTGGATTATTTGCACTCCATGTATGTACTTTGGCTCTATACTATGATACCAGGTCTTGGGGTTTGGTTTAGTTTCCGCATATGTATATATATACTCCTGTTATCTATTCTCCTCATCTTACCCTCTTACTTTTGCTTATTAAACTATTCTTCCACTTATTTGTTAGATAGTAGCCCATTACTAACTGTCCTGGACTATGGGAATTGGTTCGCCTACTGGAGGGTTGTAGGTGCCATCATGACCGAGAAATTGGGTCGTGACACCTTGCTTTGTGAAAGCAAGGTGAAAGCCATTGATCATATCTATCCTTTATTTGATTTTATTTTATCCTTAGTTGTAGTTTAAAACCCCCCAATTGATATTTTTTTCCTTTTGTTCATTGAACTTCAATAAGTTGCTTTTATTCTTTATTAGCTCAATCGCGATTACATTATTCTCTGTGGGATCAACCCCCACTCCTGTCAAGAATATAAATGTGTTTTTCTTAATGATCACTAATACCTCTTTCTGAGAGAGTACGCTTGAGAGTTATCAGTATCCTCGGTTATGTGGCAGGGTTCTGTTAGCCGCGCACTATCTTGGTGTTTGGCTTATCTAGCATATGTTCGAGATTCTAGTGATGACCCTTCTTCCCTTAAGTCCATTCCTATGGTTAGAGACTACCTAGATATGTTCCCTACCGACCTGTCAGGCTTTCCACCTGATAGAGATATTGATTTTTCTATTGAGTTAGAGCTGGGCACCAGGCCCATTTCCATTTCTCCTTACCGTATAGCTCCAGATGAGTTGATAGAGCTTAAGGAGCAACTCCAGGACTTGTTAGCTAAGGGTTTTATTAGGCCGAGTGTGTCTCCTTAGGGTGCTCCTGTTCTGTTTGTTAAGAAGAAAGATGGGTCGATGTGGATGTGTATTGATTATCGACAGCTGAATAGGGTTACTATGAGGAATGGGTATTCGATGTCGCATATAGATGACTTGTTTGATCATATATTTTTTTATATATATATATATATATACACACATCAGGGTTCAACCATGTATTCGAAGATAGATTTGAGGTCAGTCTACCACCAGTTTATGATTAGGGCGGAGGATATCCCTAAGACAACATTCAAGACACGTTATGGCCACTATGAGTTCCTGGTGATGTCTTTTGGGTTGACTAATGCCCCTGCAGCCTTTCATGGATTTGATGCAGAGGGTGCTTAGCCTGTACTTTGACACTTTTGTGATAGTTTTTGTAGATGACATCTTGATATACTCGCTGTAACACCCCAAAAATCGATCCAGCTTTTAAACTCAGAACTTGCAGAAATTTTGAACTACCAGGGAGCACGGGTCAAGTCCACGAGCCATGGGTAATTCCACGAGTCATGGAAGTGACTCATGATTCCAATCCTGCAGACCATCCTCAGGTCTGAGGACCACGAGTCAATTTCACGGGCCTTGGAACCAACCCGTGGAACTAAGACATAGGGTGGTCAAGTTCCCCAGGAACCACGAGTCTGTTCCACGACTTGTAGAAGTTTCTACGGGTCGTTTTGTTGACTCATGGAACTGGACCTGAGACTATCCAAGCTCCGCAGAACCACGACTGGGTTCTACGACTCGTGGGGGTTCAATGAGCTGTCCTGTTGAGCCATAGAATATCTTCAGCAGCCTAGAATTTTGGCTCAGGAACCACTACCCCATTCCATGAGTCGTGATTAGTTCTACGATCCGTGGAAGAGACTAGTGGAACCTGATTAGTTATTTCCCACCCTTTTAACTCCTAAGTGAGGTCATTTTGGCTATTTCAAGTAGGGTTTTCACCTTATTAGCCTAAGTTCCTTCTCATTACTTCACTCTTCTCCCAAAAAGGAAAAGAATCCCCCAAGCTCAAGGTCTCAAAGCTTCAAGATCGAGCCTCCTAAGCCTTTCCAATTCAAGTGGGTTATCTTCAACCAAGGTATGTGGGTATTCAATAAGGGAATTATTTTACCCTTGTGCCCAAAATCCCCAATTCTTATGTTGAATTATGAACTTATGAAATTAGGATTTTGATCTAAATTTGGGGAAAATTTATGAAATCACTTTCTATGTTTAAATTAATGGTTTCTTATTGATTATACATGATTTGTTCATGATTCATTCACTGGCTTTAAAAGCCCAAGTATGATAATTGATTTCTAGTATGAACTCATGAAATTTCATGTTTTCAAGAGAAACTTGGCATGATTAGATATCATGGCCTCTATGTATTTATGAAATTGTATGCCAATTCTTCAAGTATGAATTTCGATAGAAAAGCATGTTTTGAATTATGGCTATACCTAGCTTTATGAACTAAGATATGAAAATTTGCATGATGCCCGATGTGTTTTCATGCTTTATGAATAAGATTAGGCATGAGATAGTGCCACTATGAAATTATGAGCTACATGTATATGTTTTTGGAGTAGTATTTAGCACCGAACGATGAGGGTTGGATTACCCAAATCCAGAAACTACGTTGCCAACATAGGTTATGACATGATATGTGCCTTATAGGCTTATGAGAGTGGATCCACATCTTTATGAATGGTGTCCTGTGTCCCAACGGGCATTAGGGCAGCTTTGCCAACTAGGGTTATATAGTTGGGTATGGTGACTCGCTCATTGACAAGGTTCAAGTCAGCTTTGCTTACTAGGGTTATATAGTTATATTCCATGTAAGCTCACATGGTCTCATGTTGGTTATAAGAAACTCCCTTATGTATGTTTTCAAGTTTCTAAGCTTTATGAACTCTTACCTTAAGGTTTGGCTTTTACTTCATGTTTTTATCTTCCCATTGCACTATTTACCCATGATACCCTATGGTAACTATGCATGTATTTTGTCTAAGTAGGTTTTAAAGCATGTTTCCATCCTATTTATGCATTTCCCATATATTCAGTACATTCCATAGTACTGACGCATATTTTGCGCTGCATCTTCTAATGATGCAGATTCAGGTATCCCTTCTCAGATTCGTGGCTAGAGTTTCCAGGCCACTTACTCCGCTAGATGTGGGTGAGTCCTCTTAGGTTGAAGACTAGTCATGTTCTTAGCTTATGTAGATTTTATTTCAGTACTTCGAGTTAGCTAGGGTCTTTTACTAGCAACTCATTATGTTATGACTAGAGGCTTTCAGACATAGACCATATGTAACCCTTCGTGGGTGTCGTATCTCTTTGACTTGACCATCTATCTTATGCTATTCTGTCTTTATCTTTGATGCTTCCACTATGTTTCCTTTATGTTTGCTTGAGAATGCTATGACCAAGGGTTATCTTGGGATCCTTGTGGTCTTAAGTCCCGTGTTACGTCCAGGGGGTAACCTCGGGGTGTGACAAACTTGATATTAGAGCCTCAGGTTCAAGAGTCCTAGGATGTCTGAAAGCCGCATCGAGTAGAGTGTTTTTCATGTGTGTGAAGTGCGCCACACATATGTGAGGGAAGCTATGAGATGTCTTATAAAACTTCACTTCTTTCATGATCATGTCATATGATAGAGCTTAACTATTATGTTTCTCTAATCCTCATCTTGTACATTACAGATTATGCCTCCTCGACGTGCTATGCCTCCCCGAGCTTCTCGGAACGCGGTTCCTCCCTTTCCGATTCCCGATGTCACGAATAAGGAGTTCAAGAATGCCATCCATTTGCTAGCCGAGAGTTTGGCCAATCAGGCCAATCAGCCGGCTCCTTCCCCATTCCACCCTCAAGGTGGAGTAGCGGCTCGAGTTCGTGACTTCTTCCGAATGAACCCACCTGAATTTTGGGGTTCAAAAGTGAGTGAGGACCCGCTCAACTTTATTGATGAAGTGAAGAAGATCTTTGATGTTATGCAAGTGGTTGGGGTTGATTGTGTTGAGCTTGCATCCTATCAACTCAAGGATGTGGCTCATATTTGGTTCACGTAATAGAAGGAGGCTAGGGTGAGGTACGTGGTCCCCATGACTTGGGAGTATTTTGAGAGGGCCTTCCTTGATAGGTTCTTTCCCCGTGAGTTGAGACAAGCAAAGGTAGAGGAATTTGTGAACTTGAGACAGGGTTCTATGGTGGTGCAAGAGTAAAGTCTGAAGTTCACTCAGTTGTCTAGATATGCTCCCTCCAAGGTAGCAGACCCGCATGATCAAATGAGCAAGTTTATATATGGGGTTTCTGATGTGGTGAAGAAAGAGTGTAGGTCTACTTTGTTGTTGAGTGATATGAACATTTCCTCAACTCATGACTCATGCCCATCAGATTGAGAGTAACAAACTTAGGGAGATGGCAAGGGAGAACAACAAGGTTAGATTTGAGGGATCAGGTTTTGGTCATCACATGTCCAGAGGGGGACATCGCTCTTCTTTCCAGAAGAAGTCATCAAGATTCATTCATTCTTTTGCTAGTGCTCCTACCCAGGCTTAGAAGCCTCGTCATGATCAGGGTGGTAGAGGATCTGGTTCCTATTCCCAGTCTCAGGGTAGTGTTGCTAAGGGATCTTCATATCTAGCTTGTGCCAGGTGTGGGAAGAGTCATTATGGTGAGTGTTTGGCTGGTTTAGGTAGTTGCTATGGATGTGGTCAGGCTGGACATCGTATCCGAGATGGCCCTTTAGCTAAGAAGGGGCAGGGAGGTGGTAGGACTCAATCTACCCAAGCAATTTTAGGAGGTCGATCAGCCTAGCAGGGAACGGCTTCTAGTTCTAGTGGTCAGCTCCAGAACCTCCTTTATGTTATGTCCTCTTGTCAGGATCAGGAGGGTTCCCCAGATGTTGTTACTGGTATGTTGAAAGTCTTCTCTTTCGATGTATATGCTTTGTTGACCCCGGTGCCTCCTTATCTTTTATGACCCCTGATGTGGCATGAAAGTTTGATGTTTGTTCCGAATTGCTTTTAGAACCCTTTAGTGTCTCTACTCAAATTGGTGAGTCGATCCTAGCCAAAAGAATCTACCAAAATGTCCCCATCTCAGTCCTCCATAGAGTCACTTCAGCAGATCTAGTAGAGTTGGAGATGACTGATCATGATGTCATTCTTGGCATGGATTGGTTGTATGTATGTTATGCTTCTGTTGATTTTCATACTCGGGTTGTCAATTTTAAGTTTCCTAATGAACCCGTTTTAGAATGGCAAGGTAGTCCCCCTTCCTCGAAAGGTTATTTCATATCTTATCTTAAGGCTAGGAAGATGATTTCAAAGGGGTATGTTTATCACATAGTGCGGGTTATGGACACGGAGTCCAAAACCCCATACCTTCAGTCTATTCCTATTGTGAATGAGTTTCCAGAAGTGTTTCTTGAGGATTTGCCCAGAGTCCATTCCGAGCAGGAGATAGACTTTGGGATAGATCTTCTTTCGGATATGAATCCTATCTCTATTCCTCCCTATTGAATGGCCCCCGCGGAACTTAAAGAGTTGAAAGATCAGTTGAAGGATCTTCTTGATAAAGGTTTCATCAAACCTAGCATTTGTCAATGGGGTGCCCCAGTTTTGTTTGTTCGAAAAAAAGATGGCTCTCTTAGAATGCGTATTGACTATCATCAGTTGAACAAGGTCACAATCAAGAATAAGTATCCCATTCATAGGATGGATGACTTGTTCGATCAGCTTCAGGGTGCTAGTTTCTTCTCCAAGATCGACCATAGATCCGGTTATCATCAACTTCATGTTAGAGAGTGTGATATCCCGAAGAGAGCCTTCAGGACTCAGTATGGTCAATACTAATTTTTTGTGATGTATTTTGGTCTAACAAATTCTCCTGCAGCTTTTATGGATTTGATGAACCGTGTGTTCAAATAATATTTGGATATGTTTGGTATTATTTTCATTGATGATATCCTCATCTACTCTCTGAGTGAGGAGGAGCATGCGGATCACTTGAGGGTTGTGTTGCAAACTCTCAAGGATAGACAGTTGTTTGCTAAGTTTAGCAAGTGTGAGTTTTGGATGCAGTCTATCGCTTTTCTGGGTCATATTGTGACTAAAGATGGTATTCGGGTTGATTCTCAAAAGATAGAGGCAGTAAAGAACTGGCCTAGACCTACTTCTTTGTCTGATATTAGGAGCTTTTTAGGTTTGGCTGGTTACTACAGGAGGTTTGTGGAAGGCTTTTCTTCTATTGCTGCCCCTTTGACCTGATTGACTCAGAAGAAGGTAAAGTTCCAATGGTCTTACTAGTGTGAGAAGAAATTTCAGGAACTGAAGACTAGATTGACCACAACTCTGGTGTTAGCTCTACCCGAGGGCCTAGATGATTTTGTTGTGTATTGTGATGCTTCTAGGATTGGTTTGGGTTGTGTTCTGATGCATCAAGGTAAAGTGATTGCATATGCTTCGAGACAGCTTAAGACTCATGAGAAGAACTATCCTACTCATGATCTTGAGTTGGCAGCCGTGATCTTTGCTTTGAAGATTTGGAGACATTACTTGTATGGTGTGCATGTGGATGTATTCACCGATCATAAGAGTCTTCAGTATGTGTTCACTCAAAAGGAATTGAATTTGCAACAAAGGAGATGGCTTGAGCTTTTTAAGGATTATGATATGAGTGTGCTTTACCATCTGGGTAAGGACAATGTTGTGGCAGATACTCTGAGTAGATTGTCCATGGAAAGTGTAGCTTCTATTGAAGAAGGAAAGAAGGCATTGCTTAAGGATGTTCATAGGCTTGCTTGGTTGGGAGTTTGCCTTATGTACTCGATCGAAGGTGGTGTGATTGTGCAAAATGGTTTCGAATCTTCTTTATTGGCTGAGGTGAAGGCAAAGCAAGAAAATGATCCAATATTACTTCAGCTTAAGGGTGCAGTTCATCAGCAGCGGGTTGAGGTTTTCTCCCAGGGGGAGATGGTGTGCTTTGCTATCAGGGTTGTTTATGTATACCAAATATTGATGGGTTCAAGCAGCAGATTCTGACTGAGGTTCACAGTTCTATATATTCCATCCATCCGAGTGCCACTAAGATGTACCATGATCTATGAGAAGTCTTTTGGTGGAATGATATTAAGAAGGACAGAGCCAGCTTTATGGCTAAGTGTCCCAACTGTCAACAAGTCAAAGTGGAACATCAAAGGCCGGGTGGCATGCTTCAGGATATTGACCTTCCCACTTGGAAATGGGAAGCAATCAATATGGACTTTATTACAGGTTTGCCTCGTACTCAAAGGAAACATTATTCCATTTGGGTGATTGTCGATCGGATGACCAAGTCATCCTATTTCTTGGCTGTTAAGACTACTGATTCAGCGGACAACTATGCCAGACTCTACATTCGAGAAATAGTTTAATTGAATGGTGTTCCCTTGTCCATCATTTCTGACAGAGGTCCTCAGTTAACATCTCAATTTTGGAGATCATTTCAGAAAGGCCTTGGTACCCAGGTCAAGCTTAGCACAACTTTTCATCCTCAGACAAACGGTCAGGCAGAGTGCACTATTCAAACTTTGGAGGATATGTTAAGAGAATGTGTGATTGATTTAAATGGTAATTAGGATTATCACTTGCCTCTTATCGAGTTTGCCTACGACAACAACTTTCACTCTAGCTTCCAGATGGCTCCATAAGAGGCACTTTATGGTCGGAGGTGTAGATCTCCTATTGGTTGGTTTGAGGTTGGTGAGGCAGCCCTGATTGGCCTATATTTTATGCATGAGACCATGGAGAAGGTTAAGCTTATTAGGGAAAGGTTAAAGACTGCTCAGATTTGACATAAATCTTATGCGGATGTGAGGAAAAGGGAGTTGGAATTCGAAGTTGATGATTGGGTTTTCCTTAAGGTGTCACCCATGAAGGGTGTAATGAGGTTTGGCAAGAAAGGAAAGCTTAGTCCCCATTTTGTAGGTCCCTATCAGATTCTGAAGAAGGTTGGTAAGGTTGCTTATGAGTTTGAGTTACCAATAGAGTTGGAAGCGGTTCATCCAGTTTTCCATGTTTCCTTGTTGAAGAAGTGTGTTGGTGATTTGAGCTTGATTGTCCTTTTGGAGGATGTGGGTGTGAAGGATAGTCTCACCTATGAGGAGGTTCTCGTGGAGATCCTTGATCGTCAGATTCAGAGGTTAAGGAATAAAGAAGTTGTTTCGGTAAAGGTTCTTTGGAGAAATCAACTTGTTGAAGGAGCTACTTGGGAAGTAGAGGAGGCCATGAAGGCCAAATATCCTCATCTCTTTCCTTCTGATACAGTTTCAGCTTGAGGTACTAGTTTCCTACTTAGTATGTCCCTCCGATTCTATTCCATCAGTTCTTCACATGATTCTAGCATGCATCCATGTTTTATGAAGTTAGTTTATCATGTTTTCAAGTTAAAAAGTTCAGGTTTTATGTTTGCTCTATGATTTCCATGTTTTGATGTTTGGTTGGGTTGTTTTCTCCTCAGTTTTCCTTGTTTAGTCTTTATTCGAGGACGAATGATCCCAAGGGGGAGATATTGTAACACTCTGGAAATCGATCCAGCTTTTAAACTCAGAACTTGCAGAAATTTTAAACTTCCTGGGAGAATGGGTCAAGTCCATACGCCGTGGGTTATTCCACGAGTTGTGGAAGTGACTCATGATTCCAGTCCAGCAGACCATCCTCAGGTCTGAGGACCACAAGTCAGTTTCGCAGTTCATAAAAATTTCCACGGGTCATTCTGTTGACTCTTGGAACTGTACCTGAGACCAGCCAAGCTCCCCAAAACCATGACTGGGTTCTATAACTCATGGCAGTTTCAACGAGCCATCCTGTTGAGCGGTAGAATATCTTCAGAAGCCTAGAATTTCGGCTCAGGAACCACAACCCGATTCCACGAGTCGTGATTATTTCTACGGTCCATGGAAGGTACTCGTGGAACATGAAGCCGGGTTTTTAAGACAACTTTTCTTAATTAAATCCCAAAGGTATTTTAGTCATTTCCCACCCTTTTAACTCCTAAGTGAGGTCATTTTGGCTATTTCAAGTAGTATTTTCACCTTATTAGCCTAAGTTCCTTCTCATTACTTGACTCTTCTCCCAAAAAGGAAAAGAATCCCCCAAGCTCAAGGTCTCAAAGATTCAAGATCGAGCCTCCTTAGTCTTTCCAATTCAAATTGGTTATCTTCAACCAAGGTATGTGGGTATTCAATAAGGGAATTCATTCACCCTTATGCCCAAAATCCCCAATTCTTATATTGAATTATGAACTTATTAAATTAGGGTTTTGATCTAAATTTAGCGAAAACTTATGAAATCAGTTTCTATGTTTAAATTCATGGTTTCTTATTGATTATACATTATTTGTTCATGATTCCTTCATTGGTTTTAAAATCCCAAGTATGAGAATTGATTTCTAGCATGAACTTATGAAATTGCATATTTTCAATAGATACTTGGCATGATTAGATATCACGGTCTCTATGTATTTATGAAATCATATGCCAATTCTTCAAGTATGAGTTTAGAAAGAAAAGTATATTTTGAATTATGGCTATACCTAGCTTTATGAACTAAGATATGAAAATTTGCATGATGCTCGATGTGTTTTCATACTTTATGAATAAGATTTGGCATGAGATAGTGCCACTATGAAATTATGAGCTACATGTGCATATTTTGGGAGTAGTATTTAGCACCGAACGATGAGGGTTGGATTACCCAAATCCAAAAACTACGTTGCCAGCATAGGTTATGATATGATATGTGCCTTATAGGCTTATGAGAGTGGATCCACGTCTTTACGAATGGTGTCCTGTGTCCCAACGGGCATTACGGTAGCTTTGGCAACTAGGGTTATATAGTTGGGTATGGTGACTCGCTGCTCGGAAAGGTTTAAGTCAACTTTGCTAACTAGGGTTATATAGTTAGATTCCATGTAAGCTCGCATGGTCTTATATCAATTATAAGAAATTCCCTTATGTATGTTTTCGAGTTTTTAAGATTTATGAACTCTTACCTTAAGGTTTGGTTTTTTACTTTATGTTTTTATCTTCCCATTATGCTATTTACCCATGATACCATATGATAATTATGCATGGATTTTTCCCTCCTATTTATGCATTGCGCATATATTCAGTACATTCCATAGTACTGACGCATATTTTGTGCTGCATCTTTTAAAGATGCAGATTTAGGTGTTCCTTCTAAGATTCGTGGCTAGAGTTCCCAGGCCACTTACTCTGCCAGTTGTGGGTGAGTCCTCTTAGGTCGAGGACTAGTCATGTTCTTAGCTTATGTTGACTTTATTTTTGTACTTCGAGTTAGCTAGGGTCTTGTCGTAGAAACTCATTATGTTATGACTAGAGGCTTTCAGACATAGACCGTATGTAACCCTTCGTGGGTGTCGTATCTCTTTGACTCAACCATCTATCTTATGTTATTTTGTCCTTATCTTTGATGCTTCTGCTATGTTTCCTTTATGTTTTCTTAAGAATGCTATGACCAAGGGTTAGCTTGGGATCCTTGTGGTCCAAAGTCCCGTGTTATGTCTAGGTGGTAACCTCAGGGCATGACACTCACACAGTAGAAATGAGCAGGAGCAGCACTTGAGGACTGTACTTTAGACTTTGAGAGATCATTGGCTTTATGCCAAATTCTCAAAGTGGGAGTTTTGGCTTGAGTCAATTGCATTCCTAGGACACATGGTGTCTAAAGATGGGATTAGAGTGGACTCGGGTAAGATTTCAGATGTTCGTGATTAGCCTAGACCTACTACTCCTACTGAGGTTCGTAGCTTTATTGGGTTAGCAGGGTACTACAAAAGGATTATTGAGGGATTTTATTCCATAACATCACCTATGGCCATGCTAACTAGGAAGGATGTTCCATTTCAGTGCGAGGATAGCTTTCAGAAGCTTAAGGCCTTGTTTACTTCAGCTCCAGTGTTGAATTTTCTGATTAAGGGTCAGAGTTTCTCCGTGTATTGTGATGCATCAGGGGTCAGTCTTGGTTTTGTGTTAATGCAGCAGGGTCGAGTGATAGCATATGCGTTGAGGCAACTGAAGGTTCATGAGCGCAACTACCTCACTCATGACTTAGAGTTGGCGGTGCTAGTCTTTGCACTCAAGATCTGGAGGCGCTACTTATATGGGTTTTGTTGTGAGATATTCACCGATCACCATAGTCTTCAGTATATTATGAGTTAGCGAGAGCTGAACTCAAGGCAGAGGAGATGGATTGAGTTACTGAAGGACTATAATTTCACTATTTTGTACCATCCGAGCAAGTCAAATGTGGTATCGGATGCCTTGAGTGGGAAGGCGGTGAGTATAGGCAACCTAGATTGACTTTAAGTTTCTGAGTGACCGTTGGCCTTGGACATCCAGTTCTTGTCTAACCTTTTGGTTTTGCTTGACTTGTCAGATCCTAGCAGGGTTGTTGCTAGTATTGAAGTTCGTTCTACTCTAGTTGATCAGAGTCATAGCTGGCAGTTTGAGGATCAAAGATTGTGTGACCTTCGTGATCAAGTGGTTCAGGGTGGAGCCAGTCTAGCTACTTTGGGTTCTGATGGTATTCTAAGGTTCAAGAGTCATCTTCGTATTCTGAGAGTTAGGGATATTATTTAGTTAAAACTCTGTGAGGTGCATTATTCTAGATACTCCATTTATCCTAGCACAGCGAAGATGTACAGAGATTTAAGGAATATTTACTAGTGGAGTGGTATGAAGCAGGACAAAATGGAGTTTGTATCTCGGGGTTTGAACTTTCAACAAGTGAAGTTCGAGAACATGAGACCTGGTGGATTGATGCAGCGACTTCGCATTCCTGAGTAGAAGTGGGAAGGGATTACTTTGGACTTCGTAGTTGGTTTGCCTGGTACCTATCGAGGGTTTGATTCCATCTGGGTGATTATTGATAGGCTGACTAAGTCAGCACACTTCTTGTTGGTTCAAACGTCCTACGGTGTAGATAGGTTAGCTTAGATTTACATTCGTGAGGTTGTTCGGTTGCACAGGGTCCCAGCTTCTATCATTTCAGACCGTGGCACTCAGTTCACCTCTCAGTTCTGGAGGGCTATTCAGTGAGATTTGGGTATGAAAGTTTAGCTTAGTACTGCATTCCACCCTCAGATAGATGGTCAGTCTGAGAGAACCATTCAGGTCCTGGAGGATATGCTTCGGGCATGTGTTCTTAACTTTGGAGGTTCTTGGGATCTGTGTGTGCCTTTGGCCAAGTTTGCATATAATAATAGATTTTATTCTAGCATTGGCATGGCACCTTTTAAGGCATTGTATGGTAGGCATTGTAGATTACCGGTTGGTTGGTTTGATGGTTTAGAGTCTAGGCCACAGAGTACAGGTTTGCTTTGAGATTCACTAGACAGGGTCAGAGTGATTCAGGATGGACTTCGAGCAGCTCAGAGCAGGAAACAAAGATATGCTGATCATAGACTTTGTGCCTTGGAGTTCAGTGTTGTTGACTTGGTATTCCTCCGTGTGTCTCCCATGAAGAGTTTGATGAGATTTGGTCAGTGGGGAAAGCTTAGCCCCAGGTACATTGGGCCATTTGAGATTCTCCAAAGGTTTTGTAGTGTTGCCTATCAGGTAGCTTTGTCTCTGATATTTTCAGCTATACATCCTGTATTTCACATTTCGAGGTTGCAGCGGTATGTTCCAGATGAGTCTCATATATTGCAGTGGGACATGGTTTAGTTGGATGAGAGGTTGGCCTTTGTGGAATAGCCAAATGCTATTTTAGCCAAGAATGTCAGGAGGTTAAGATCTAGGGAGATTCCAATTGTTAATATTTTGTTGAGGCACTGTCCAGTCAAGGAGGATACCTAGGAGATCAAGAAAGATATGCAGGCTCAATATCCACAGTTGTTTGAGACTTCAAGTACTTCTTCTTTATGACTTTCGAGGATGAAAGTCCTTTTTAGTAGTGGATTATGTGATGACCCTTTTGGTCATTTTCGCATTTACACTTTCTTTGCACTAGTAGAGCTTCCTTGTAGTAGACCCAAGTCAATTATGGCTTACTGGGACCAATGGTTTGATTCCCTTGCTGTTCGTTTGGTTGTAATGGTCATTTCTCTGTTGTAGAGGTTAAACTTAGGAATTCATTGACTTTAGTCAACATTCTTAGCTAACATGCTCGGAAATGAATTTTGACAGTATTGTAAGCTCTAAAACATTGAGTTTGGTCTAGTTGGACCTTTAGTCGAGGCCTGAAAACTTCCGGTGTGGGTTTTGTGTTGGTATCTGTTATTTTAAGGCCATTTGGAGCTGAAAGTGTAACATTGGTCAGCTTTCGATGATCGAAGCGTCATATTCAAAATTTGATGATTCCATCAGCTCCGTGATGATGATTTTAGGTTAGGTTGGTTGTTGGTTTGGGTCCTGAGTGAGCCGAGATCATTTTGACTAGATGGTTGGTTTTAGTAAGCTTTGACTTAGGTCAACATTCCTACGAAATAACCTCGTATGGAAGTTTCATCAATTCTATTGAGTCCGGAATGTCATTTCTACTCTATTAGCATTATTAGTTTTTGAGTACCGGATTTCGATCATGCCCAAAACACCCCATGGAATTTCCTAGTGCTGCTGGTTTTCTACAGCTGCAGGCCTTCAACACTGATGGCGCCCAAGAAGCGCGATTGCTAAGCTTGTGTCCTGCCTTTTTGCATGATGGCACCCGGCCAACAACGTTGTCGCCTAGGCCAGCGCTTGCCGGCTAGCACGATAGCGTCCTTCTGGCGCGATGGCGCCTTAGCGCTTGGCCTCCTTCTGCGCGATGTTACTGGTTTAGTTCCAATGGCGCTGACCAGCGTTCCATCAGTATATATTTCTTGGCATGCATTTTTTCAGCCTTGTTTCTTCACTTTCCTCACTCCAAATTGAAAATTCCCTCTACCAGAGTGTTCCATTTCAGTCCTAAACTTCGAGAATTTGTTCAATTGTGGGAAAATATGTCTCCCTTGTCGTTTAGGTAAGTGTCTTCTTCCCTAAAGTTGCTCTACCTCCATTGTTGCCAACCTCAATTATTGTTGATTCTTGTAGCTTGGAAATTCCATGTAGAACTGTCCTCTTGAGACTATATGCTTCGTGGGTTCATTATTTCCCATTCCTTGGCATGTTTCTCTTGTTGTGGTAAGTAATTCCTGCTCAATTTCTGGACTTTATTCTTAAAATTCCATTCTTTAAACACATACTTGAGCGGGCTATTTTGTGCCTTCCCCTTGGCCAAAATTGCTCAATTTTGGAGCATGCCTTCTTAGTATTATTATAGTCATCGTGCTTCTTTCCATTTTTGATTTTGGGTTGTGGGCCTCTCGGGCCCGCTTTTGAACCAAATTTCAACCCGGCAATGATTATAGCAATATGGGTATCATTAGTCTCATTTTAACGTGTAGTTTATGTTCTTAATAGTTTGACTTTTGTTCGGAGCTTTTTGGAGCAGTTTGGGCTTGGACATCATCGTTCCAGCAGCTTTTCATCAGACGACAGGTAGGTTATGGTCTATCTTCTCGAGACTTCACATATATAGGATAAAATTGTACTAATTGGCATCCTTGGGTTGGGTTTATTTGCTTGGCACGACCGCTTTTCCATGCTCGTCGCGTTTCTTTCCTCCATTGTGTGTAGTATTCTTGTAGAATAATATTATCACCCTTGTGGTCCATTGTGTCCTTGTATCAACTCTGGACCATAGATGGTGGGTTATTTGGGGGTGTTCGCGAGTCTCGGGCATCGTTATCGCGATTTTAGGCTGGTTATCTGTGTTGTAGAGCGATTGGAGCTTTTGCAGCGCCAATAACTTGTTTGTGAGCTGTTGTACTATTATTTGTGATCTAGCATGTCATGTCCATGCATGTTAAGGGATTTTCGCATATTTTACTAGAGTTTTTTCTTTGAGCCCACTATTTTTGGATTTCTAAATATTGCATGGCCCTGGGGACCCATTTTCGGCTAAAATGACTTTAAAATGGTTTGGACTTGACTTTGTGGATCTTCTTGGGGTAAAAGAGTGAAACCATGGTTTTTATGATAGTTTTCCTACGATTACTAGACCCAGCAGGGCCGTGGTACTAGATTGGCATTTTTAATAAATTGAGATTATATTAGACTCGGTCAGACCGAGTACCAGATCTATTTTACTACTATTTTAGACCTGGTTAAGTATGAGCACCCTTGGTGGGATTTTAAGACTTATTTCACTGTTTTAGACCTGGATAGAGTCTGGCATGCATATTAGAGATTTTTAGCTACTAGTTGGGATCCGGACCTACTCCGGACAATGTTTTCGAGATTGAGATATAGTATGTGGTCAAGGACCTCCATGGACCTTGCCGATCTAGACCAGGGGCTTTGTGCTACGTGTGCTGGAGGAGGCGTATATGGTGGAGTAGAGGTATACGGGCAGTGTCCTTCCATGGAACCTACCTGCTAGGCCCTTTAGGCGTCGGAGGAGTTACATACAGAGTTACTGTTCCACCCAGATATCATCATCCATCATACCATTCATTTGTGTGAGGTTCCACCCTTGTTTGCTGTTTGCTGAGTGTACACTCCGGTAGTATGAGATTCCGGAGGGTTTGTCTTCACTTGTTTGTGTTCCTCGAGTGTATAGGCCCCCGTTGGGACTGTAGGTAGGCTTGTTATTTCTTAGTCAAGTTATTATTTCTTATGTTGATTTCTTACTACAACTTGGATATTGAAAGAAGTACTTGTATCTTCACTTGGTTCTTATTCTTGTATTCGAGCATGCTATTGTCATCCTGTTTCCTCTTTCCTTTCTTACTTGAGGTTACCGGTATACTGCCTGACTTTCTAAAACTTATTATATATATTGTTATCGCGAGGATCTCAGGTGCGTCTTTTCTTACTTTCACATGTACATATAATATATATTCTCATAGCTGGCCATGTATGTTTTTTTCTATTGTCTTCCTTCTGTGCTAATTTTCGTGTACTTCTTCATTGCTTTCTGTGACTATTTGCTTCTACTTTACTTATTATTTCTCTTTATCTTATATGTTCCCAATCGTCCTATTATACCTACTGGGTAACATTTGCTTCACCTTTGGTGCTCATACTACACTCGGCATCTTCTGGTGCAGATCCTAGTGTGGGCCCTCGCCATTAGCTCGTGGATACACTGCAAGGAGACTTTTAGCCGTCTAGACGGAGGGTGAGCTCTTGTCGACCAGATCTTAACTTTAGTTTATCCTTTGTATTTTGTACTCTCTTACTACTCGGAGACATTATGTATATATTATTTTTTATCCTTTGTACTCCTTATATGTAGTTCCGGCTCTTATATACTATGATACCAGTTCTTGGGTCGGTTTTAGCTTCCTTGTATACTCATGTTGTTACTCTTCTCCTCGTTTAACCCTTGCTTCAGCTTATATTACCTGTTTTTCGCTTACTTGTTAGCTAGTAGCCCATTACTAATCGTTCGGGGCTATGGGAATTGGTTCGCATATCAGGGGGTTGTAGGTGCCATCCTGACTGATAAATAAGGTCGTGACACACATATTGCATATTGGAAAATCAATAACCATCACCTATCTCAAATACGCAAAAGCTCTATTGGACCGGAGCCTTCTCGTGTTCCGAAGCCTATGCTTGTTCTTGGTCTAAAAATAATTACAAGATACTAAAATCAGTCCACATGGCCTTCTAATTACCCGAATTATGTAAAATCCAAATCCCTGGACCAAACTATGATCATTCCATCCATTCCTTGGATTTTCCATCATTAATTCACTTAAGCCTATCATTTTCACGGATACAATTTAGTGAGTGAAGGCTAATTGACCATAACCCAACAATAATAATCAAGACCCAAGAACTTCTATGCCATAGAATCCCCTTTTTTCCAAGATTCTACCATTCCTAGGTCAACCCAAACCTTTCCCCAGGTCCACAACTATCAATTCTATAACATAGGAAAGATAGTATTAAGTTAAGGGACTGAAATCCTTACTTTAGGGATGAAAAATGGTGAAAAACGAGTAAGGTTCGCCAAAAATCGCCCTTGCCTTTCTCCAAAATGTTCTTTGATGAAAATTCAATGTTTTGGGGAAGTTTTTGCATTAAATCTTGACTCAGTCTTCTATAGCAGTCCGTAGACCGCAATAGCATCACCGCTATAGCAGAACCGACCATTATAGCAGTGCTAACTAATGTTGGCTTCTTCTATAGAGGAAATTATTTTGCTATAGCGGGGGTCACTACCATACTATTTCAACCTCTATGGCAGTTGAAACAAGACAAAAGTCATAAAATCCCCTAGAAATGCCAATTTTACAACACACCTAAAATCCCCAACGTTGCGGAATAACCCCTTCACGTCAACCTCGATACCGGGAGTACTACTCACTCGAATTCACTTTCAAAAAGTCCCCCAAACTCCTCTATGTCTTAGCTAATGGAAAAACTAGATCACTACAAGATACATTACACAATTCTTACGTGGATTTCCCTAGACCATACCTTGCTCAGAAACCATCTGAGACTAGCCTAACCCAAAATTTCCAACTCCCAAATCCGGAAGTTTTCTAACCCGAAACTTGGAATGAAAAGTTTACCCATAATGATAGATCCGGTAATTACACTTGCAGCGTGCATGTGTATGCCTGTTGAGGCAGTGTTTCATCTCCCATGTGCACTTTTGCAGGTGCTCTCTTGCTGCACGCATGTTGGTTTGCACATCTCGATAGATTCTTGCTCTTCCGACCATCTTTGTAACTTGGCTTCCATTTTTAGCTCCTTTGGGTTCAAATCCTTTTTTCTTCAATTGACCAAGAGTGTCTACATATAAGACAATAAAGGTATAAAATACTTCTAAATTACATCAAACGAAGGCAATAATTCAGGAATAAAGGCTAAATAAGTTAGTAGATTACCAACTTATCAGAAGGCTACAACATGAGTTTTTCAAAAGGAGAAAAATTACAAGCGCCATCAAGGAAACAAAAAGAGTGAAAATGCTATCTAGCCTAGTCTACATCAGCTAACAAAAAGGACTCATAGCAAAATAGGAGGGCCACAATGTCATATTAGAGTTGTGGAACCTGGGAGCTAAGCTAAGAATTGAGTGGTGGTGGTAGATCAGAGTTTCATGCTTAACCTATTCCAGGTCCACCTAGATATTCATAAGATTAGGAGAAAGACAGAGGAGAAAAAATATGAAGGTAACACAAAGCTTATCAAGTAACTTCACTCAGTCTCAATTGGCATGATCCCTCAAAAGAGTTCATAGATAAGATAAATGCCCCACTCATTGGAGAACACAATTAAGAATAAAGGAAATAATGAAGTTAAGTAAAGGAGTTAGCAACAACAAAAATGGAATGAAAAAGAGCTTACTTCTGTAAGGTGAATCAGCAGCTATGGAACATGAAGGAGGAAAAGTATTGATGATCCAAAGGAGCACAATTCAAAGGCGGAGACTCCTCCACGATGGCAATATAGTCCTAAATGTCCTAGGGCTTGGATGAAAATGGAAAGCAGATAGATTAGGAAACCCTAGGTCAAGAGTTATATGTTCGATAGGAGACCGGTCAGGCTTCTTTTTCTGCTTTTTTCATTTTTTATTTGTTCTCAGACTTTGGCCATAGCCCAATTATTGTGTATGTCTGTTTTGGTAGAATATTAATGTAATCCCAGAATTTGTTTTTAAAAAAATAATGAAGTTGTACACCCATAAGAAGCGGAATAGCTATCAATATATGTATACATACATTGAATCATATATAAACTAAAGGGACAACTAGGCAAAACTGTACATCTAATAACATCACTAAGTCTAAAAAGCCTCTAAAGAGTTAGTATTTGCATACTGATATTTGGTTAGGAAGTTGGCTTGACATACTGTATGTCTAATTAGTTGGTCCCTTTGGTGGAGGAAACTGATTCCCTTGCAATAAAGAAAATCCTAGATGGGATATGAAAAGTCCCATAGAATATTGATGTGGAAGTAAAGAGGATTAACAAGCTAAAGTAGAATGACAGTGTTCTAGTGGAGCATGTGTTTAGAGAAGGCAACCAGCTCGTGAATTATTTTTCTAACCTAGTTTTTCATTATGCAGTTATATCTCATATATCATACATATCTTTCTAGGAGGTTCCACAAGAAGGCAAGAAAATAATTAACATGGAGAAGAATCAAATTCCAAACTTGAGGATTAAATCAGTCAAAACAAAAGATTAATATTACAATCAGACAACTCACAATAGTAGATACAAAAGAGAACCAACATAGTAAATCAATAATAAAACACAATCCAGTACCAAAAGGTTCCATAACACTTACTATGAGGTTTTACAGTCCAGATATGTTAATAGAGATACAAGTTTAAATATTTACCAGTTGAAGTTTCTCGTTGAGAAATCTGGTAGAAATGGCATTTCTCTTATGATATCCTTATTTAACAGTGGTATTAGCTTCTTGTAAGCTCAATCCATTGAGAACAATTAATGGGAATTTGGCATTTTTCAGATTTATTAGCAAGCTACAGTGAAAGAATGAAGAAGACCAAACCATTCAATAGAAATTTCCCAAAGAACTCAAATACTGAACCAAAGAAGTCTTCTTTGGACTTGACTTCATGGTATCAGTGATAATTTGAGGGTGTCTTGGGTAAAATTAACCCAATTTTAAGGTATGAAACTCCAGTGGGATTCAAGCCATAGGAGAGGAACCTTTCACAATTTCACTAGATCCTGGTTTGATGAGCTCCGTGGAAGTACTCTTTAGCTTTTTGATTCTCTAATCATATTAGAGAAAAAGAGATGTTGAATAACTTTTCTAATTGAACCTAGTGGCTTATCATTTTTTGTTTATCAATTAAGAGTCTAAAATGGTCCATGTCGTGTTAGGTTCTGTAAAACCTGCATCTCAAGGCATGTTTAAGTTATCCCGTATGTATTTTAGAGCTTAGAAATGAAGTTATTTGACCCAAGGATCAATTACAAAATGTTCGGAACAAGTTTTGAGACTTAGATGGAATTTCAAGCGAGTTAGCTGGATGGGGCTATGGACACCATGCTTCCCCACTGCCTAAACTTTAGAGAAGTAGAAATTTAGTAGGTTGGGGATACAACCAGAACAATGCACTGCCTATAGATCTGCAGGGCATTGGGCAAGGCGGTGCCCCAAGGCCATTCTAGCTGAATTTTTTTTGTTTTCTCACTTTATTTCATTAAGGGTATTTTCTTCCAAACTATGTAACTTTAAAACCCCTCCCTATGAGTATAAACACTTATAATGTATTTATATATTCTACTTCTTGCTGCCCAATTCACAAAAGGGTTTTAAGAATGCTCCAAGAACTCAAGCAAGGAATCTTAAAGTTCATCTCTAAGAACATCAATTCTTTCAAGGTATGTAAGTCTATCCTACCCATGTATTTTTTAAGGATTCCACCCCTCTAGTTAGAATGGGTCTCATGAAAGGCTAGAGTCAGAGTAAAACCCTCGTAATTTTGGTATCGCTTCAATTCCTCAAGTAAACCTCATAAAGTCTCTACTCATGTCTCCTATCTCATGATAAACCTAGTCTATGTGATTTCTATGAAATTTCTTCATAAAGTTTGTAATGTTAATGAATTACATGAAAAGTTCATGCTAACTCTTTATGATTTTCAAAAGAATAATGAATTCATGAATCTTGTGAACCTTATGAATCTCAAATAGTGAACTCCTTGCAAGAATGTGTGTTCTATGACTAATGATATGAACTTTTTTACTTATGATTTAATATGATGAATATGAGCCCTCTTGATTTTTCTCTTGACATGATGATATGAACTCCCTATACATGAACCATACTCAAATGACATGAACATTCCATAAGCTCTATAATGCAATGAAAGTCCTTAGTTATGAACCATGGCATAATGATACTATCTTCGATGAATCTAGAATGATGCTAATTAATGGTAAAACTTGTAATAATTTGCCTAAAGTGGCTAATCTTATAATTCTGAGCCTAAAGTAGATAAACTTATAATCATGAGCCTGAGTGGGTAATCCATTAACATGAGCCCAATACGGCTAATCCATGAATATAAGCCCAACGTGGCTATCTATGACCATGAGCCTAAGGTTGCTAATCCTATTATAATGAACTTAAAGTGGCTAAACTATGTACATCAACCAAATGGGGCTAAAAACTATAATCATATGAGCTTAAGAGTTAGATGGTTAATCGACAAGGCATAACTCTAAAAGACAGATGACTTAAATTATGTTTGCAAACGTATTTTATGGATCATTCCATTGGTCGGGGGACTCTTTCATGTGCCCTTGATTGTTCTTATTATGGATTCTTTGCTAGCAAATAATGTCATATATAACTCATACTCGATAAGGTATGAGATGGCTTAGCTGATCAGGTCAAGATCGAACTTCGTGCCTCATATGGTAGTTTATGTTGGTGACATCACTTACTCCCATAATGAATTAAAAAGGATAATTAAAGTACTTAACATCCAAAGTTTATGATCTATGCCTATGTTTCTCTCTCACATCATGTTTATTTTAACTTACTATTTCAACTATGTATATGTAATGGCATGTTCCTTCTTGACATTTTACATACAATGCATTCAATGTACTTATGTCATTTGGTGCTGCATCATTTTATGATGCAGATGCAGGTGCTCAAGTTTGCGAATAGACAATTTGTTAAGATCCTCACATTCAACTATTAACGAGCCCTCCCTATATTATAAGGGCTTATTTATGTTATGATTATATTTAGTTTAATAAAAGTATGGAAGGGGCCTTGTCCTAGTAAATAGTTATTCTCATATATGTAGAGGCTTCATAGACATTTAGCAATTATATTATGTCATTCCATTTTTTACCTTCGTATCCCATGTTATTAGTTCTCAATTATGGATTAATCAATAATGTTTTTGGCTTAAAATATATGACTCTTCATGTTTCATGTCATAGTTTCTGCTTATGATCAGTTATTTTAGTTGATTACGCATGTCACATGCCATGTACAAGTACACTTGGGCCAGCAATGGCATCAGGTGCTAGTCCCGCCCAGGGTGTAGGCTTAGGGCATGAGAAACTTTGTATCAGAGCACTAGGTTCTAATTTCCTAGGATGTCTGTAATGTCTTGTCTCGTACAGCCCATTTTTTGAGTGTGAAGCATGCCACACTTACAACGGGGAAGCTATAGGATATTTGGAAGTACCTCCTTTTTTTCATACTCTAGATTCATGCTATAGAGTTAAACTCTATAAAACTATCTTAATTCAGGCAATATTGCATTTTTTTAGATCATACCCCCCAAGAGAAGTGCTAGCGAAAGAGCTACTACCAGTATTGAGATTCCTATTGAAGCCAATTCCAGTGTTATGCCTCCACCTTAGGGAATGTAGACAAAGAACAAAGGCCGCACTTTTGGCCAGAATGTGAATGTTAAGTCTCCATCTCTGACATCAGGACCAGTGAGAACTATCATGGCACATGTTCCTCAGTCAATGAGTACCTATGATGCTATGTTTAGGGGATCTATCCATATGCCCACTCAGCTTGTTGCAACTCAGTCATGTTATCGGGGTGCAGCCCTTGCCAATTCTAGTTTCCGTTACTTCTCTGATACCTCCAGGATTCTTGTGTTTCTCAAGATGAATCCTCTAGTTTTCATAGGGAGATTGAAAAGGACCCCAACACTTCATTGATGAGATTTGAAAGATCCTTAGGGTAATGCATTTTAGTGAGATCGAGGGGGTTGAACTTGCCTCCTATCAGTTGAAGGATATTGAAAATACTTAGTATGAGCAATGGGAGTTGACCCAAAGATAGGATGCAGCTCCTGCAGTGTGGGATGACTTTATGGATTTTTCATGACCCAAATTACAAGTTCGTGTAGGAATCTACTCGATTCTAACTCGATAGGAGAACACCTTGCTACCCAATCATTCTTAAGAAGAATTTCATTAAAAACAACATCATCATAATAAATTAATCTAATAAAACTCATAATCATTATTAAAATCCTTTGAAAATCATACAAGTCATTTGTCTTATAAAATAAAATCATTCTCAAGGACCTAGTCTAGACATGTACAAGAGCTACTAATAATAAATAAGGACAAGAAAGTAAAAGACACAACTTCCATCTGAGGAATAAGATACGCAGAAGTTGATGTTGGATACCCATCGCCACAACCAAGAAATTTTAATGAACTTGTACACACCTACACCCTAATAGAGTGTAGCAATAGTAGCATTAGTACACCACACATACTTGTAAGTATCATAGGTCAACTAAGATTTAGCGCATGCAACACCATATATAAATCAACGAAATTAGTAGAGAATCTCATAGAACAACCTTACATAATATTTTCACACCCTCCCTACATTTTCCTAATGAGTCTGAAAACATAAAATTATCTTTCTTGTTCAAGTAGGCTCTAGCAGATATGTCTAAGTATTTTGTTCCCTTCCAATAAGCCCGACAACTACTAACATAGTTACTAATACCTAACAATATCAATATTATGCACACTCATTATTATGACTTGACATTTTAACTATCCTTAAGTATCATTACTATCAAGTTTCCCATCACATATTAGGAAGTCCTAACCCATAACCTAAAATTAACCTGGCAAAAAGGTAGCAATAATGTACACATCTACTCTAAGAAAATAAGGAATCAATTAAGGACTCGACCAACCAATTGAGGAATATTCACATAGATCAAGTTAACCTAGAAACATATGAAATCAAATAGTCAACAACATATGTATTAACCAAATATCCAAATACATCAATGTCAACCAGTCAGAAACATATAAGTCACCTCACATATATAATGAGTCATAACAAATCCAGCAACCATAATCCAGTCACGTCATAAAAAGATTCATATCCACGCAATCCTAACAACCATATAGTCTTTGTATCTCATCAGTCTCGCAATACACATTTATCTGTACATACATGCTAAGGGGTCTTATTTCTGCCCATCTAGTCATGACCTGTAGGGGATAGTATACCATACGGGCATAGTACCCGATCCTCCACATATCTTCTTATCCATACGCTCACATCAAACTCGAGCCACTCAATAATATAATAGTATGTATATTCTTTATTCTCTCAACATATCTCAATATGTTCTCATACTCAACTATCTCTCAGGATATTACCAAGAAGTACACAAAATATAACAAGTGCACTTCATAGTCATTTAAAGAGAGGCTTTAAATAATTATATGATTATTTATTCAAGCACTGTCAAGCCAAATACATATTCAAGCACAGATTATGTCTGAAGACAAACCAACATACTTATCAATTTAATAACACGTACGAGAGACTATATTAAGTCTAACTCCATATGGACACACCACAAGTCCATCTTGATTAATTAGTGACATTATAATACCAAGGACCATTACTCCCATTTCTAGATGTGAGGACATATCTTTAACACTATTTCCATAATCATGAATACCATATCATTAGCCTTTTTTATCAAACAATTGTCTCCATTCAACATACAATGCAACCCCTAAGCTATTTAACTTTTCACTATGGATCATTCTTTATTAATTTACTCATGTTTCCTCTTATTCACTTTTCTCATAATTTTCTAGCTTGGGGAAAAATTTCATTTATACAAGCTCTTACAAGGACTTACGATACTCAAAAGAGTAGAATTAAGCAACGATGTATAATGCCAATGAAATTGTAACATGGAAAAAAACACTAGCTACTTCAATAAGGGGGTTTTCATTGTATTGAGCCCAGTACAGTGGGAAATGGGCCTCTGCAGTAGAAGACTGGGAAGATTAAAGGTCAAGAAAGAGGTTCATTTCCTCACTTTTTAAAAAACTCAACGCTTCACTCAAAAGATCTCTCTACCACTTCCTTTCCTTCGACAATTTTCTAAGGTAAAATATCCTTTTATTTCATTAGTTCATCATTTTGGTACTTTTAAATGCATTGTTCATGCCTAGATTACTAGATTTGACACAAAATTAGGGTTTGGGGTTAAGAGTTTATTTGATCTTATAGGAAAATAAATCCAAAGCATGCTAGTTTATTTTATGTTCTTAACTTCTTAGAACACTATCTGCATAAGATTCACAAAGTTCATGGAGGTTTGAACTGAAAAATGAAGTAGGGTACTAGAAGAAATTTTTTAAAATGTTAGAGCCCTTGAGGCTTGATTTTGGGTGTTAAGCACCATAAAAACAATGTATAAGCGTCATGCACCCCACTATAGTGCCTGATCTATGATAAAAACTGATAAAATAAAGCAACATTTCAAAAACACCATTTTTGGGGTTGAGGTATTGCTGGGGACGATGACTCTGCTATGGTGAAAGTCATATTGTTGTGAAGGGCTCGCCATAGAAAACATGGCTCCACCATTATAGACAATTTAGGCCCCTAAAGAGATGATTTTTGTTATGGAAACCTCACCGCAGTGAAAAATGTTCAGTGTAGTAGAGGTCCCGAGGCAGAATCACTGCCCGAAGGGACTAAAAATTCCAAAATTGATTTCTTTTGGATTCTTTTCTCTTATACTTAACCTCTTGTTATTAATCACTGAAAACATTAACTAACACAAATCATTTTCCTTCTATAGAGACTACTATCACTATGGTCAGAGATGGAAATGTTCCTTATGAAATATCCGTGAGCACCTAGTGTTGGACGTGGCATATGGAGAAAAGAGTTAGAGGGTTCACCCATTAGCAGGGTATCGTAATGATGGGGGTTGAAGAGGATGTGTCAGAATTCTTTAACTTGTTACATCGAATAGAGTGGTTGCCACTGGTAGAGCAGTCTTATAGAAATAATAAGAACTGGGTGAGGGAGTTTAATGCTGACCTCCCCACCGTGACTAAACTATTCTGGAACCAATAATTTGTATTCAGGGTGTTGATATTTGGGTTGTAGTTATAAATAAAGCTCTAAGGTTGCCAAATCCCTCAGAGTTTGAGTTTAGGGAAAAGGAGGATGTTGATGATGGGCAGTGGCTGTTGAATACACTTGTGCTAGAGGACAAGAGGGACACAACCCCTTGGGTCAACAACCAAGTGGGGATTAATAGCACAAACTTCACCCCAAAGCTCAAAGGTGGTTGAACCTGGTTTCCCAATGGATTCGTCCCTCCGGTAACACTAACAATGTGATATAACCCCGAGTATTGGTTGTGGCTTGCATCTTGGATTGGGTGGCAATAAATGCAGGGCATAGATAGCAAAGGAGTGGAGGTACTTTGTTGTGTCAAGCAATAGAGATATGGCATTGCCTAGAGGGCAAGGTGATGTTACAATAGAGTATGACATAGCCTTTGACCCATTGAGAGTGAACGGAACACCTTGACATAACAAGAACAGGAAAAGGAAGGTTGATACTGAGGGAAGGAGCAACAGTGGTCAGGGTGGTGGTTAAGCTAGGCAAGTTCTTCACAATATTTGGGACTTTTTGAGCGCTTAAGAGTGGACATGGCTATAATAAACAACCTCATACAGGTCTTGCCACTGCCTCCCCATGGTGTCACTTCATCGAGCGTTATCGGTCTATCAGACCTTCAGGGTGCCTTTGAGTCTTTAGCCTAGGCTCATATCAAGCTTCGGGCAGATCTGAAGGCATAAAGAAGAAAAGGAACTCTCGGGACAATATGCTAGTCCAGATGTGGAAGGGGGTCAAGACCCTCATCAAGACCCTAACTTTGGCTAAGAAGGTCCATAAGGTGATCCAGGTGGATGCCTTGTAATTCTCCTTTTTAAGCGAATTGGAAGAAGAGTTTTCTGGTGACTCAAGAATCGAGAGAAATGGAGCGTCATGCTCGATCGCGGCATGGTAAATTATCCACCCCTCATTCGCCTTGGTTACTTTCTCCTATAGGGCCTTTTTAGACAAATTCATTTTTTGCACATTTTGGATAATTCTCCTTATTTTGTTGGAGGTTTTTTTTTATTTTCGGGTATCATTGGTGGCATTCGAAATACAATGACCTTGTTTCTAGGCAAGAATATTTTATGATATTGCTTTTCGTAGCTTATAGCTCTTGAAGTACATTGAAGAAGTGAAGTCCCCAAAGCAGGGGATGGAAACTGAGGATTCTACCCCACATATGTCCGCTACAGTGGATGATATTTTGCTTCAATAAAGGCGATGTGGCAAAGATAGGTACACTACGGTGAATCTCCAAAATATTCACATATGCACTATAGTGGTCTTTTCCTCGTATAAATGAGTCCACTGGTGCAAAGAATACCTCGCTATAATGAAGATGTCCGGACAGAACAGAACATTGATGAAACTTTTTACTTATTAACAGGAAAAATATATATGCTATCTCATCAACACACAAAATACTTCATCATTATTTTGACACACCACAAACTAACATAGCCTTAGTACACACAATTTTTAATATTGCCTCCACAGACAATAACTTAATTTCATTTCATCACACAATCATACAGTCAACACGCTAACATGACTTCTATCATAAGATACCAATTGAAATAGACTAGATACCAATTGAATCTGTCTAGATACCAATTTGGATCGACTAGATACCAACTGAAATTGTCAAGATACCAAATAGAATTGACCAGATACCAATTGGAAATGACTAGGGTAGACAACAAACTGAAACATCATGATAGGAAAGAAGAAAAGGGAACGACTCCTAGATGTCTCATAGATTCCCAAGGATTTGATGTGGACATCAACACATCAATCTACAGGACTTTACTTGACATTGCTCTTCTACTTCTGAGACTGATAACCTAGTGTTGTGATACCAGTTGTCATGACCCAAATTATGAGGTTGTGCAGGTATCTACTTGATTCTAACTTGATAGCAGAACCCCTTACTACCCAATTAGTCTGAAGCGGATTTTCTTTAAAAACAACATCATCATAATAATCAATCAAATAAAACTCATAATCATATTTAATATCCTTCGAAAATCATTCAACTCATTTGTTCAATATAATACAACCATTCCCAAGGACCTAGTCTAGACATGTACGAGATCTACTAATAATGAATAAGGAAAAGAAAGTAAAAGATGCAACTTTTGCCTGAGGAATAAGATACGCATAAGTTAATGCTTGATACCCATCACTGCAACCAAGAAATTTCAATAAACATGTACACACTTAGACCCTAAAAGAGTGTAGCAAGAGTAACATCAATATACCATATGTATTGGTAGGTATCATCAGTCGACTAAGATTATTTCATGCAACACTATATATAAATTAACAAAATCAGCAGACAATCTCATACAACAACCTTACATCATATTTTCACACCCTCTCTATGTTTTTCCAATAAGTCTGGAGACTTCATATTATCTTTCTTGTTCAATTAGGCTCTACCAAATATGTCTTAGTATTATGTTCCCTTTCAATAAACCCGACAACCACTAACATAGTTACTGACGCCTAACAATATCAACATTATGCACACCTATTATTACTACTTGACACTTCATTATCCTTTAATATCACTACTCTCAAATTTCCCATCACATATAATAAAGTTCTCACCCACAGCCCAAAAGCAACAAGGTAGCAATAATGCACACATCTACTCTTAGAAAATAAGGAATTAATTAAGGACTCGACTAACCAATTGAGGAATATTCACGTAGATCAAATTAACCTAGCAACACAGGAAATCAAAGAATCTACAATGCAGATATTAACCAAATATCTTAAAACATCAATGTAAACTAGTTAGAAACACATAGGTCACCTCACAGATATAATGAGTCATAACAAATCATACAACCATAATGCACTCACATCACAAATTTCTTTATGTCCACATAATTCTCACAGTCATATAATTTATGTACCTCATCAATCTCCCAATAAACACTCATCTATACACATATGATAAAGAGTTTTATTTATACCCAACTAGTCATGACCTGTAGGGGACATCCTAGGGTCTATGTACCATACTGGTATGGTACCCGATCCTATACATAGCAACTTATTAATAAACTTATATCAAACTCGAGCCGCTCAATAACAAAATAGTATGTATATTATTCATTCTCTCAACATATCTCAATATATTCTTATACTCAACTATCTCTCAGGATATTACTAATAAGTACACAAAATATAACAAGTGCATTTCATAATTATAAGTCATTTAAATACAGGCTTCAATTAATTATAAGCTTATTTATGCAAGCATTATCAAGACAAACATATATTCAACCATAGATTATGTTCAAAGATCAACTAACATGCTTATCAATTCAATATCACATATGAGAGACTATATTAAGTCTAACTCTACATGGACACATCACAATTCCATCTTGATTTATTAGTGATGTTGTCATACCAAGGACCATTACTCCCATTTCAGGATGCGAAGACCCATCTTTAACATTATTTTTATAATCATGAAAACCATATCATTAGCCTTTTATCATACAGTTGTCAACATTCAATGTACAACACAACCCCTAAGTTATTTCACTTATCACTATGGAACATTCTTTATTCACATACTCATATTTCCTCTTAGAACCTCTACATTAGGACACTACTTCACACTTCATATCAATACCATGAGCGTAAACTCACTTCAAGGTGATCACACCATCAATAACACACACACCAGGTATATCAATCTTGAGATTCCCTCTATCCTCTAATTTTATTAGCTCGGGTTAATAGTTGCATTAGCTCAAAGTCTCTCCACCTTTATTCTTAGTACTATTATTCAAATAATGATCACATGATGAAAATCACACACATATATATATATATATATATTTACGCATACAACCTTTTTTACATTTTCCTAACCAATATCCATTCAAACACTATGCTCGAAGACCTAATCATAATTTCTCCCATCAATTTTACATAGTATATGCGATTTGCTACTCAATGTCTACTATTCATTAAACCATAACCTACCTTGATGTCAAGTTACTGTTGTAAGATGCATGAAACCTTGCTTCTTGCTCTCAATCTAGAGTTTTTGATGGAGTATCCATGAGGAGAACGGTAGAACCATGCTTCTTTGAGAGTCTTTCTTCTCTTTCTTGATGTTCAAGCTTAGAATTAACCCTAGGGGAATTTTTAGAAGATAAATATTTGTTTTATGAGAGCCAAACTCAGAATCCAACTAAAATTAGGGATTCTATTTTATGGGCTTTTGCTGCAACAGTCGTATCCTCATTGCAGTGAGCTTGTTGTAGCAGGAAACAGGCCAATATGGTAGACTTAACTGGCTGGCCCAACTTCTCTTTGACTTTATTTTATTGAATGATTATTAAACACAATTATAGGTCTTCCTTAAAGAAATTCATATTAGCAATTTTTTTTAATTCTTCCATTTTTATTGTGGGAATTTCTATAACAACAAAATGAGTTATTACGAGATTCTTTCATCCATCAATTACTGTTGTTAGAGTTCAGAGAAGCTAAGACTGATGAGTCCCTGATCCTTAAGTTTTAGAGTCTTAAGTTTATACAGTTATCCCAGTATGCTTCGAAAGTGGTGTCCACTATGAGGGAAACAATGAGTAAGTTAGTGTCAGGTATTGGAAAATACTTAAAGAAGGAGTATGTTGCATCCTTGGTACATAATGATATGGACATTTCCAAGTTGATGGTCTATGTAAAGTAGCTTGAGGAGATTAAGCAAAAAGAGAGGACAGACCACCATAATAAGAGGAATTGGTCAGCGGTAATAACGTAAGTCATTAAAAGAATGGTAGGTCTTTCTTTAATAAAAGGTTGTTAGGACCTGCTACATCTTTAGCAAGTGCACCTACTCAGAGGCCTAGGAATGAACATATGTTTTAGAACAGCTAGATTTTTATAGCACCAGGCTTACAGCCTTAGGGTAATATTTCCAAGGTATCCCATGACACCGTACTTGCAATAAGTGTGGCAAGAATTATCTAGTAGAGTGTTTCTATAGTATGGATTTATGCTATGAGTATGGACAGTGGGCTATTTTCAAAGAGTGTCCATTATCCTTTCAAAATAATAAGGGCAATAGAGCCTAGTCTACTACTTTATTCATCGGGCCAAGTTGTACAGAAAGGTACTACTTTAGAAACATGTTGGGGTTAGAACCTCTTTTATGATTTAGCTAGTTTCCAAGAATTATAAGCGTCCCCAGTGGTTGTCACTGGTATACTAAGGGTTTCTCTCATGATGTTTATATTTTGATTCATCCTAGAGCTACTTTCTATTTTGTGACTCCTTATGTTGCAATGAAATTTGGAATTAGCCATGAACAACTCATTGAGCCTTTTTATGTTTCTACTCATGATGGTAGGTCTGTCGTAGCTACATGAGTCTATTGAAACTTTACAGTAACTATCCACCACAGAAACAAAATATCTGACTTAGTTGAGTTAGATATGATTGACTTTGATGTTATTATAGGCATATATTTGTTGTACTTATATTATGCTTCAGTTGATTGTAGAACTAGAATTTTCAAATTCCAGTTTCTTTATGGACTAGTCTTAGTATGGAAAGAAAGTCCAGTTATTCCAAAAGGTAAGTTCATTTTGTACCTTAAGGCTAGAAATATGGTTTTCAAGGGTTACGTCTATCATTTAGTCTCGGTTAGGGATTCAAATGCTAAAGTCCCATCCCTTCAGTCAGTGTCTATTATTAATGAATTCCCAAAAGTCTTTCCAAATGATCTTCTTAGAGTCCCTCCTAACAGAGAGATAGACTTTGGAATTGATGTCCTTCTTAAAACCTAACCTATCTCTAGAAAGATATGTTTTAGTGGTCTGAATCATGTGAGAAGAGTTTTCAAGATTTTAAAACAAGGTTGACTGTTGCTCCAATATTGACCCTGCCAAAGGGAACTGATGGTTTTGTTGTGTATTTTTATTTCTCGGTGGTTGGTGTTGGTTTTGTTTTGATGTAGCATGGTAAGGTTGTAGATTAAGCCTTTGGAAGACATAAAACCATGAGAAGAACTACCTGACTCACGAACTTATGTTGGAGCAGTGGTGTTTTTTCTAAGATCTCTTATCATTATCTATATGGTCTCGACCTTAATGTCTTTAGTGATCACAAAAGTTTTCAGTATATCTTCAATTAGAAAGAGTTAAATCTCAGTCAGAGGAGATGGCTTGAGTTACTCGAGGATTATGACATGAGAATTTTCTATCACCTAGGAAAGGTAAATGTGGTTGCCAATGCCCTTAGCAGATATTCCATGCGAAGTCTAGCTCATGTTGAGAAAGGAAATAAAGAGCTTATGAATGATATTCATCGACTTGAAAACCTAGGAGTTTGCCTCTAAGACTCTGAGAATGGTAGTGTAGTTGTTCAGAATGGGGTTGAATCATCCCAAGTTTTTGAAGTTAAGGAAAAGCAAGATAGTGACCCTATCTTACTTCAGTTAAAGGAAGAAATCCACAAGCATCAAGTTATGGCTTTTGAAAAAGAGCGAGATGGTACCTTAAGGTACCAAGACAAATTATGTGTTCCAGATATTGATGAGCTCCGAGAGAGGATTATGGAAGAAGCACACCATTCAAGATTTTCCATTCACTTAGGTCCATAAAGATGTATCATTACTTAAGGTAAGCCAATTAGTAGAATAGTATGAAGAAGATATCACTGATCTTATGGCTAAGTTCCTAAATTATCAGCAAGTTAAGGTTTAGCACCAAACACCTAATGGTTTGGCTCAATGTATGTATCTTCTTGACTGGAAGTAAGAGATAATATATATGGACTTTATAACTTATTTACCACGATCACATCATCAGTATGACTCTATATGGGTGATTGTTGAATGTTTGACAAAGTCAACTCACTTCTTCTCCATTAAGATGATAGATTCCATTGAGAATTATGTCAAGTTCTACATTCATGAGATTGTGAAGTTTCATGGGACCCTTGTGTCCATTATTTCAGATAGAGGTGCTGAATTCATCGCTCAATTTTGGAGGTCATTTCAGAAAGGCTTAGGTGTGAAGGTTAACCTTAGTATCACATTTCATCCTCGGACTGATGGCCAAGAAGAGCGTACTATAAAGACTTTGGAGGATATATTGAGGACTTGTGTACAATATTTCAAACGTAGTTGGGATGAACACCTACCTCTCATTGAGTTTTCCAACAATAACAACTATCATTCTAGTATTCAGATGGCACCATTTGAGGCCATGTAAATACAAAGATGTAGATCTCTTATTGGATGGTTTGAGGTTGGTGAAGTCGTGTTTTTAAGGTCATATTTGGTCCACCAAGATATGGATAAGGTTAATCTTATTCAAGAGTGATTGAAGATTGCACAAAGCCGCCAAATGTCATACTAAGAGGTGAGGCAAGGAGATTTGGAATTTAGTATTGATAATTGGGTATTCTTGAAGGTTTCACCAATGAATGGAATCATATGATTTGGAAAGAAAGGAATGCTTAGTCCCCAATATATTGGTCCCCACTAAATCTTGAAAAGGATTGGGAAGGTGGCCTATCAGTTGGAGGTACCTACAGATTTGGCCTCCATTCATCCATTGTTTCATATTTCCATGCTTAAGAAGTCTGTTGGAGATCCCTCAATTTTTATCCCTATAAAGAATGTTTGTGTGAAAGACTCTCTAACTTATGAAGAAGTTCCTATCAATATTCTAGACCATCATGTTTGCAAATTGAGAACTAAGAAAGTAGCTTCAGTGAAAGTTATGTAGAGGAACTAGAGTGTTGAAAAGGCTACACAGGAAGCCGAGGAAGATATTATCATGACCTAAATCGTTGTGAGTGGAACCCACCCAAATCCGCAGATGAAAGAACCAATAAATCAACCAACACTTAGTGAAACTAGCAACTCAAAAGCAGTTGCATTAAATGAAACTAGCATTCACAGCTAAAATAACTAATAATAATTATCCTGCAGAAAAACACCCCTAGAATCTGAAAGTCGTGTTCCAAAACATCTACTAATGTCTAGAGTGCGGGGATACAACCCCAAAAATAAGTAGTCTAAGTCCGAAACAATGGACTAGAAAGAACCTAGATGAAACCATGGTAGCCCAGAAGAAGCAGCTCACTCTTGGATTCTGAAAATGTCAGGACTACAACTGAGGTCGCATAGCAGCCGTCGGAATATGTCTTCTACTCACAAAAGGAAAGCAAGTGCAGTATCACTACACAAAATCACAGTGTACTGGTAGGATCATTGGTCAACTCCAATAAACAACATATAAACATTAAACTAATGTTGAGTAGGTAGTATGAAACATAAATAACCAATCATTAATTATGACCCAAACTCTCATTCCTCCACTTAACTTACCAACTATATGAAACTTGCCCAACAACCATCACAAACAAAAATGAATACAACTAAACCAACCCTTTTCAAGTAACTCGGACGAACCAAAGATCCCTAGTACAACACCTACAGTGTTCAACATGCAATTCGGGTCTACACAAGGACCAACCCCATATTTAAGTACAACCACCCGGCCACTCATGGGCCAATATGCAACAGTCATATTTCAAGAAACAACCTAGTCCACTCATGGAACCATCAATATAACACAATGAAACAAGTATAATCAAAACCTGTACCAGGAGTGGTACCCAAGCCAACTATTATAGAACCTGTACAAGGCGTGGTACCCGAGCCAACCATTATAGAACCTGTACTAGGCATGGTACCCGAGCCAACGGATATATGTATCCTGTACCAGGTGTGGTACCCGAGCCAACCAATGTATCATACTAGGCATGGTACCCGAGACAACCAAATGTCACACATAATCTAACAGTCAACAATAATGAACACAACCACACTTGTAAACCAACAAGTAACAAAGACACATGATTGACAACCGGATATTTAGACTTTCATAATTCTATTCCCTAAACAATTCAATGAACATACAATACTAAGAAACAATTACAATGTACACATATCACAAATGCGAAACAACAACCATCACCTACATCGAATAGCCTGAAATCACTATTGGACCGAAGCCTTCCCGTTTCCTGATGCATTCGCTTGCCCTTGGTCTAAAAATCATTACACATAATACTAAAATCAGTCCAAGTGGCCTAATAATCCCCACATTATTTTCAAATCCTAATCTCCCGGCCAAACCATGAGCATTCCACCCATCCCAGGGCTTTCCCACCATTAATTCACCTAAAACTATTATTTTTACGAATACATTAAGCAACTTATGGTGAATAAGTAATGAATGATCAACTATAAACAGGACCAAGAATCTCTACACCCTAGAATCCCCATTACACTGGATTCTAACTTCTTAGGTCAAGCCAAACCTTCCCCCAAACCTGTAAATATCGATTCTGAGTTCTAGGAATCAAAGTACTAAAGTAGGGGAGTAAAATCCTTACATTTATGATGACTTTTGGTGGAAAATCGAGTTGGATTCGCCCAAATTGCCTCTTCCCTTCCCTAAAATGTTCCCAAAATGTTCTTGAACAATTCTGAACATTTTTGGGGAAGTTTTTGCATTTACAATGACTTACTCCACTATAGCAGTCCCCACTCTGCTATAGTAGCACCGCCATGGCAGAACTCGCCTGCTATGGCAGTGCTGACTGCCTTGAAATCGGCTATAGAGGGAATTTATCGGCTATAGCGATCATTACTATAAAAGAATAGAACCTCAGGAAATCCCCAAAAAATTGCCCATTTTACAACAAACTTCAAATATTGACATTCTGAACCAACCTTTTCACGTCAACTACGATATTGGGAGTTCTATTCACCCGAATTCACTTCCGAAAAGTCCCCCGGACTCCATAACACCCTATCCAACAGAAAAAATAGCTCAACTTAAGACATTTTACCTGATCCTTTCCCGTATTTCCCCAGACAATACTTCGCTTATAATCCAACCGAGACTAGACTAGCCTAAAATTTCCAACCCCCAAACCCAAAAGTTTTCTAGCCCATTTGTTTGCTCGAAAGCTTACCTATATCAATGGAATAAGTCATTAAAACATATACCCATTTACACATTGTTCATCCCCAAATGATAAAACCCAAAAAATATGAGCTAAAGAGAAAAAAGGGTAGTACTTGAATCCTCAAACAAGTGAGGGTACTTGTCCTGCATGTCCTTTTGGGTTTCTCAAGTGGCTTCCTCAACCGGATGATGCCTTCACTAAACCTTTACCGATCTGATTTCCTTTGTCCTTAATTTTGGGATATCAAAATCAAGAATAGCAACCGGCTCCTCCTCGTACTAAAGGTCCTTGTCTAGCAAGATCGAATCCCACTTAATTATGTACTCCCTATCCCCATGGTATTTCTTCAGCATAAATACATGGAAGACTGGATGGACTCTGGGAAAACTAGGTGGTAGTGCTAACCTGTAAGCCACTGGCCCTACAATCTCAAGAACCTCAAAGGGACCGATGTACCAAGGGATAATCTTGTCCCTCTTACCAAACTGCATTACCCCTTTCATTGGTGACACCTTGAACAAAACTTGTTCACCAACCTGAAAAGTCATGTCCCTTACCTTGCATTCTTCATACTCTTTCTGCCTGCTTTAGGCCATCAATAGCTTAGTTTGAATACCCCTCACATTTTCTGAGCTTCCTTAGCCAAGTCCACGCCCAAGGGTTTCACATCACCTGCCTCAAACCACCTATGTGTGATCTATCCTCTTTTATAAAGTGTCTCGAATGGTGCCATGTCGATATTTGAGTGATAGCTAGTGTTGTATGAGAACTCACACAACGGTAAAAACTAGTCCCAATGGCCCCCAAAATCGATTTCACATGCTCTCAGCATGTCCTCCAACACCTGAATTGTCCTCTCCCACTGACTGTCTGTGTGAGGATGAAAAGTTGTGTTGAAAGTGAGTTGGGTGCCCAACCCTTACCCAGGCCTAATCTTTAGTTGATGGTACCCTGACCTCAAGTCAATTTTTGAAAATACGGAAGCACCATGCAACTGATCAAAAAGGTCATCTATGCGGGGAAAGGGATACTTATTTTGGATGATGACCTTATTCAGTTGCGTGTATTATATACACATCCTTATACTACTATCTTTTTTTTTACAAACAGTACCGGAGAACCCAAGGTAAAGCACTAGGATGAATAAATCCCTTATCTAAAAGTTCCTAAAGTTGAGCCTTAAGTTCCCTCAACTATGCCGGAGCCATATGATAAGGAGAAATAGAGATTGGGCGAGTGCCCGGCTCCAAATCTATGAAAAAATCAATATCCCTATCCAGAGGCATGCCAGCCAAATCCACCAAAAACACTTCCTGAAATTCAGAAACCACCAGAACTGACTCAATCGAAGGGGACTCCTCACTAACATCTTGAAAATGAGCAAAGAAGGCCAAACAACCTTTACCCACTAACTTCCTAGCCCGAACAAAGGATATTATCTTCGCCGTCTTAGGCCTATACACACCTTCCACTCTAGCTTATCCTTACCCGAAATCTCTAGAGTTACTGTCTTAGAATTATAGTTTAACACAACATGATATGCTAACAACCAAGTGATTTCCAAAATAACATCAAAATCTAGCATATCCAGAATAACCAAATCTTCCCAAGTATGCAACCCCACAAACACCACAGAACAAGTATGATAGACATGGATTACTACCAGAGACTCCCCGACCAGGGTAGAAATATGAATAGGGGAATCAAGGATATCACAAACCAAATCTAGACCCAAAGCAAATTTTACAAATACATATGAATATGTGGAACCTAGATCAAACAATACAGAAGCCATCCGGTCACAGACTAGAATTGTACCTGTTATCACAGCATCTGACGCCTCGGCCTCATATTTCCCTAGGAATGAATAAAAATGGGCTATATCATCAATCTGAGCAACCTATTTTGCTGGGTGCGCTACTTCCCTACCTGTTCCACCATTCCCTCTTTTCCCACAGCCTCCCTGAAAATTACCTCACCCACCCTATGGACGTCCCCTGCCATTGCCACCTCTACCTGCCAGAACCACAACCTTAGTCTACTGCTGAGTATGATTTCTTGCCTGTCTGTGAGGGCATTATATCTTGAAGTGACCCAGATAACCACAATGGAAATATCCACGGTCAAAAGAAGACCTTCTAGTAGAAGTATAAGAAGCCCCCTGGCCTCTAGTAGTTGAAATTTACTGACTAGCTCCTGGATAACCACCTGCAGAAGCTGGCAGGGCTGACTGAATAGGACGAGCCAAGTAAACCTACTAACAGGAACTCTTGAAGTAAGAACCACTGAAGCTACCCTCATTCCGAGACATCTTAGCTAACACTTTAGCTTGCCCAACCTGTCTGACCCCCTCCAGTTTCTTCATATAGTCGGTCACCTCATTAAAGCTCTTCCCTGCCGAGGTCATATAAACAGACAAGACCTGCAACTCACTATTCATACCATTAACATACAGTTAAATCCACCCCTCCTCATTACCCAAAAGTTGAGTAGCATAACGTGACAAGGCATGAAACTTAGCCTCGTAGGCTTTAACAGACATATTACCCAGCTCAAGGCCCGAAACTCATCTTTCTTGCGATATCTCAGAGTGCAAGACACATATTTCTCCAAGAACATGGCATGGAATTGAGCCTAAGTCATCGGAGGCAAAGCTGAAGGTTGACACTCTACATGTGCCCTCCACCACTGCTTGGCGTCACCCTGTAGCAGAAAATTAACAAACTCCACCCCATGCTGATGTACAATGCCCAACTTATGCAACCTATCATAGCAGTCAAGAATAAACTCAAAGGCATCCTTCTTCTATATACCATGAAATATCGTAGGTTTCAGTTTCAAGAACTTGGTCGGTAGCTCATGCTCGATCCCAATCATAATAGGGCCTAGAATAGGATGGAAGAAAGCATCAGTACTCAATGCCACATACATCCTAGGGGCCACTGCAACAGCTGGATGAGCACTCAAAACCTCATCTATTATCCCAGTAGGGGTAGCTCTAGTGCCTTCTATCCCACTAAGAAAATCCCACACCTGCTAAAATATCTCGGGTGACATAGAGTGAAGGCATGAACCTTTGACTGTGCCACCCTTTTCTTCTCTATGCCCTCCTCAGGCACAACCCCAACCTCCTCCTCAACAAGATCCTGAGGTAGGGGAGAGGTCCCCGTTGTTAGCTCAGCCACTATCTAAGCTCCACCCCTGGTAGGTGTTGCTCTTCCTCTGCCCCTAACCTGCACCCTTCCTCATCCTCTGGCTACCACCCCCGCAGCTGGAATTGCTACCCTTGCTCCATTATGCCTGGTGTCAACCATCTTTGGACAAAAGAGTGAAGGGATTTAGATACCAATTTGTATCGCTAGATACCAATTGGAATCAAGTTATAGCAAGAAGGAAGAAAAAAGAGATAGTTTTCTAAAGTCCTATAGCCTCTAAAAGAAAAGTATAGACGTCTTTTTACCATTTCGCAAGACTCTACTAGACCTGTTTTTGTACGACAAGATCAATGAACCTAGGGCGTTGTCATGACCTAAACTATCGTGAGTGGCACCCACAAAAATCCCTGGATAAGCAAACTAATAAATAAACCAACACTTAGCAAATCTATAAGCTCAAAACCAGTTGCATTAAATTAAACTAGCATTCACAGGTAAAATAACAAAAGATCCTACAAAAACACACCCCTAGAATCTAAAAGTCATGTACAAAAACATCTACTAATATCTACATTGTGGGGATACAACCCTAAAATAAGAAGTCTATGTTCAAATCAATGGACTAGAAACAACCTAGATAAAACCATGGTAGCTCAAAAGAAGCAGCTCACCCTTGGATTCTGGAAATGTCGGGACTACAACTGAGGTCGCATAGCAGCTGCCAGAATATGTCATATACTCACAACAGGAAAGCGCATACAATATCAGTACACAAAACCATAATGTACTGGTAGGATCATTGGCTAGCTCCAATAAATAACATATGAACATTAAACTGAAGTTGAGTAAGATAGGACAAAACACGAATAACTAATCAGCAATTATGACCCAAACTCTCAGTCCTCCACCTAAATTACCAACTTCATGAAACATGCCCAACAACCACCGTAAACAACAACAAACACACCTAAACCAACCCTTTTCGAGTAACCCGGACTCACCAAGGATCCCTTGTACAATATCTATAGTGTTCAACATGCAATTCTGGTCTACATAAGGACCAACCCCAATTTAAGTACAACCACCCATCCACTCATGGGACAATATTCAACAATAACATTTTAAGAAATAATCTGATCCATTTATGAAACCATCAACAGAACACAATAAAATAAGTAAAATCAAAACTCGTACTAGGCTCGGTACCCGAGCCAACCATTATAGAACTTGTACCAGGTGTGGTACCTGAGTCAATCGATATATGTATCATGTACTAGGCATGGTACACAATCCAACTAATATATCATACCAGGAATAGTACATAAGCCAACCGAATGTCACACAAAATCCAACAGTCAACAATAATGAACACAACCACACTTCTAAGCCAACAAGTAACAAACACAAGTTCATTCACATGATTGACAATCAGATATTTACACATTCATAATTCCATTACCTAAACCATGCACAATACTAAGAAATAGTTACAAATTACATATATCGAAAATGGGAAACAATAACCATCACCTACCTCAAATAGCCTGAAAGCTCTATTGGACCGGAGCTTTCCTGTTTCCTGAAGCTTTCGCTTGCTGTTGGTCTAAATATCATTACACATAATACTAAAATCAGTCCAAGTGGCCTAATAATCCCCGAATTATATTCAAATCCTAATCCCCAGGCCAAACCATGATCATTCCACCCATCCCAGGGCTTTCCCACCATTAATTCACGTAAAACTATCATTTTTACGGATACATTAAGCAATTTATGGTGAATACGTCATGAATGATCAGCTATAAACAAGACCCAAGAATCTCTACACCCTAGAATCCCCATTACATCAGATTCTACCTTCTTAGTTCAAGCCAAACCTTTCCCCAAGCCTTTAAATATCTATACTAAGGTGTGGGAATCGAATTATTAAAGTAGGGGAGTAAAATCCTTACCTTTACAATGACTTTTGGTGGAAAACCGAGTTAGAGTAGCCCAAATCACCTCTGCCCTTCCCCAAAATGTTCTTGAATAATTCTGAATGTTTCTAGGGATGTTTTTGCATTTACAACAGCTTACTCCACTACAGTGGTCCCTACACTGCTGTTGCGGTGCAGCCGTAGCGGAACCCGCCCGCTATGGCGGTGCTGACAGCCTTGACTTCCGCTATAGCAGGAAGTTTTCTTCTATAGTGGTCATCACCGTAGCATACTGTCAACCTCTATACATGGAACAAAAACTCAGGAAATCCCCTAAAGTTATCCATTTTACAACATACATCAAATCTTGACATTCTGAATTAATCCTTTCATATCAACTTTGATATCAGGAGTTCTATTCACCCGAATTCACTTTCGAAAAGTTTTCTAGACTCCTTAATGCCTTAGCTAACAGAAAAACTAGATGAACCTAAGATATTTTACCCAATATTTTCTTGGACTAGCCTAGCCTAAAATTTCCAACTCTCACATCTGAAAGTTTTTAACCCATTTTTTCGCATGAAAGCTTACTCATAACAACAAAACATGTCGTTACAGATATGATAACCAAATACCTTCTTTTATTCACTTCTCAAGGAGAAGATTTTTAAGGTAATAATATTGCTCTATGCCTACCATTCCACAAATCCATGTATTATGTGGTTATATTCAAGTCCCATCATATTATATCTTATGTCATGTCATATTAAGTTTCATGTGTCTCACGACTCATGCTTATATGTTTCTTCATTGTTTTTTATGAATACCCTCATGTTAATGTAGTTTATTTTGATAAGTGTTAGTTTAAGATAGCCCAAGAGAAGTATGTTCAGTTCAGTTCATACATTTTCCTTCTACTCATGACCCTCATTCGAGAATGACTGAGCTCAAAGGGGAGATATTGTAATAGCTCGCATCTCAAGGCATGTTTAAGTCATCCTGTACATATTTTAAAGTTTTAAATAAAGTTATTTGACCCAAGGATCAATTAGAAATCAACCAGAAAATGTTTTGGTTCTTCAATAGAATTTTGGCTGAGTTGGCACACTGAGGCCATGGCCATCGCGCTGCCCCACTACTTAAATTAGCAGGTTAGTGCTATGGCTAGAATGGCGCCTGACCCATAGCCCTATAGAATTTCACTCTAAGGACATTCCAGTTGTATTTTTTCTTTTCCCACTTCATTTCATTAAGGGTGATTTCATCCTAATATTATTATGTAAGCCCTACCCATAACTTAAAACCCCTCCCTATGAGTAGAAAACTTATAAAGTATTCATACATTATACTTCTCTTTTCCAACTCATAGAAAGTCTTAAAGAATGCTCTATGAATTAAGTCTTTATGATTTTCCGATGTATAATGAACTCATGAATCTTATGATTCTTATGAATCCCAAATGGTGAACTCTTTCCAAGAACGTATGTTCTATGACTCATGATATGAACTTTCTTACTTATACTTTAACATGATGAATATGAACTCCCTTTAATATTCTCTTGACATGATGATATGAACTCTCTATCTATGAACCATGCTAAAATGACATGAACATTCTATAAGCTCCATAATGCCATGAAAATCCTTATTTATGAATGATGGCATAATGATACTATCTTCCATGAATCTAGAATGATGCTAATGAATGGTAAAACTTTTAATCATTAGCCTAAAGTGTCTAATCTTATAACCATGAGCCTAAAGTATCTTATCTTGTAATTTTGAGCCTCAAGTGGCTAATCTATGAACATGAGCCCAATGCGGCTAATCCATGAACATGAGCCTAAAGTGGCTAATATTATGCTCCTGAGTCTATAGTGGCTAAACTATGTACACAAGCCAAAAGGGGCTAAATACTACAATTATATGTGCTTAATAGAGTTATATGGTTAACTGAGAAGGAATAAGTCTAAAAGACAAACACCTAACACTATGTTTGTTAACGTAGGTTATGGATTATTTCATTGGTTCAGGCGACTCTTTTGTATGCCCTTGATAGGGATTATTATAGATATTTTGCTTAAAAGCATAGCAAGTATATACCATACTCAGCAAGGTATGGGATGACTTAGTTGATCAGACCGAGATCAGACTACATGGACTCACATAGTAGTTTATGTCGGTGAAATCATCTACTCCCATAATGAACTAAAAAGGATAATGAAAGTACTTAACCACAACAGTTTATGATCTACGCTTATGTTTCTCTCTCAGTTCATGTTTCTGTATACTTACTATTTCAACTATGTATATGTCATAGCATATTCATTTTTTACATTTTACATAAAATACATTTTATGTACGTACGCCATTCGGTGTTGCATTGTTTTATGATACAGATTTGGGTGCTCAGGTTTGAACCTGATAATTCATGAGGATCCTTATGTTCAAATTTTGTTAGGACCTCCCTACTTTGTGGGTGTAACACCTCGGAAATCAATTCAGCTTTTAAAACTCAGAACTTGTAGAATTTTAAACTTCCAGGGACCACTGGTCAAGTCCATGAGTTGTGGAAAGTTCCACGAGTCATGGAAGGGACTCGTGCTTCTAGTCCAGTAGACCACCCTAGGTCTGAGGACCATGAGTCAGTATCACAATTCGTGGATGTTTCCACGAATCATGATACCAATCGTGGAAATCAGACAGAGTGTGGCCGTTTCCCCTGGCACCACGAATTGGTTCCACGACTCATAGAAGTTTCTATGGGTCATTCTACTTATCCACAACCTAAAATTTTGGCTCAGGAATCACGACTCAAGTCCACGAGCTGTGATGAGTTCAACGGTCCGTGGAAGGGACCCGTGGAACCTGAAACCGAGTTTTAAAATAGATTTTTCTTAATTGAGTCCTAGGGGTATTTTTATAATTACCCACCCTTTTAACTCCTAAATAAGGTCATTTTGACTACTTCTAGAAGGATTTTCACCCTCATTAGCCTAAGTTTCTCCTTAAATCTTTATTCATCTCCCAAAAAGGAAAAGAACTCCTTCAAGCTCCAAGATCAAGTCTCTTTTTTTCAATTTCAAGTGGGTTAGCTTCAATAAAGGCAAGTGAGTTTTAAACAATGGGTTCCTTTCACCCCTGTGCCCAAAACCCCAAATTTTTATTTTGATTTCATGAACTTTCAAATTAGGGTTCTTACCCAGTTCTTATGGGTTTTACTATAAATTTTCTTCTCATGATTTTATTATGAAATTATAACTAAATTGCATGATTTTATCATGGGTTTTTACATATGAACTCCTACTTCAAATTGAAGTCTAATTATGGCAAATTCTACATGCATAAATTGATTCAAGTAAATTGGGTATTTGATAGTATATTTTCATGAATTTCAAGCAAGTGTATGCCTAGTTTCTATGTTTTATGAAAGTATATGTTATTATGAAATTGAACTAGTTTCATACAAATTTTCAAGTTATGAACTATTATACAATGCAAGACACCCGATATGGCATCAATGCTTATTTTCTAAATCAAGATTCGTGCATAGAATGAAGATTCAGGTTATAAACATGTTTATGAACAAGTTTTAACATCTAGATATTTCACATGTATGTGAGCCTCATGTTATATATTTCAGGAGTAGAATTTAGCACCGAGCGATGAGGGTTCTAGATAACCCAAGTCCAAAAGTGTGCTGGCACTGTAGGTTGCCCTCCGTGGTTTATGAAAGGATCCTTATGATATGGTTCTAACCTTGGCCGATTAAGATAACCATTTTCAGTGGGTGCATGACACTGGACTCAATGTAGCTCAGCATAATTTATGTCAGTTCAGAGAAACTCTCGCATGTTTATTTTCAAGATAATAAGTTACATGATATTCTACTTTGAATCTTGACTTTATTTCACGTTTTATGCCTTATATCTTGATATTTAGTTGTACTAATTATTTATATGTACGAACTCATTTCAAGCATGTTTTAAGTATGTTTTCATCATGATTATGCATATCTCACATACTCGTTACATCCTATAGTACTGACGCATACTTTGCACTGCATCCTCTTGATGATGCAGATTCAGGTTCCCTTCCTCAGGCATGTGGCTTAACACACATGTCGTTTCCAGTCAGTGTTGGTGAGTACTCATTGTTTGAGGGCTAGTTATGATTCTAGCTAGTTTTTGGTTATTTACTTCCCTACCTTGAGTTAGCTAGGGTCTTGCCCTAACAACTCTTTATGTCATGTGTAGAGCTTTTCAGACATAGACAGTATTCGAATCTTTTGTTTCGAATTGTGTTTCATCTTGATTCACTATCTCTTATTTTGAATTGTGTTTTATCTTGATTTACCATTTATTTGTTGGGTTGCCTAACTTTCTATTTATGTTTCTGCCATGTTTCCTTCATGATGATTGAGTATGCTATGACCAAGGGTTACTCTAGGCCACTCGTACCCTAGATCCCGTGTTACGTCTAGGGGGTAGCCTCGGGATGTGACAAACATGGTATCAAAGCCTCAGGTTCAAGAGTCCTAGGATGTGAGAAAGCCGCATCGAGTAGAATCTCTTTTATGTGTGTGAAGCGTGCCACACTTATGAGAGGGAAGCTATGAGATGTCTTAGAAAAACTTCACTTCTATCATGATCATATTGTGCAATAGAGTTTAACTCAAATGTTCCTATAATCCTTCCCTTGTAAGTTTTAGATTATGCCTCGATGTGTTATGCCTTATCGAGCTACTCGGAATGCTTCTCCTCCAGTTGCGGCCCCCGAGGTCACAAATAAGGAGTTATGGAATGCCATCCACATGCTAGCCTAGACCTTGGCTGCTCGAGCCAACTAGCTAGATCTTATTCCCATCCACTCTCAAGGTGGGGTAGCGGCCCGAGTTTGTGATTTCATCCGTATGAACCCGCCGGAATTCTGGGGTTCGATGGTTGGGGAAGTTCCGCTTAACTTTTTGGACGAGGTGAAGAAAATCTTTGATGTTAATCAAGTGGCTGGGGTTGATAGTGTTGAGTTAGCATCCTATAAACTCAAGGATGTAGGTCATATCTGGTTCACACAATAGAAGGAAGTTATGGCTAGGGACGAGGTCCTTCTGACTTGGGAGTGTTTTGAGAGGGATTTCCTCGATCGGTTATTTCCCCAAGAGTTGAGGAAAGCTAAGGCCAAGGAATTTGTTAACTTGAAATAGGGATCCATGACAATCCATGAGTATAGTTTGAGGTTCACTCAGCTCTCAAGATATACTCTGACTATGGTGGTTGACCCATAGTATCAGATGAGCAGGTATATCAATAGAGTCTCAGACTTGTTGAAAAAGGAGTGGAGGTCTGCTATGCTATTGAGTGACCTGAGTATCTCCATACTTATAACTCATGCTCACCAGATCAAGGGAGACAAGCTTAGGGAGATGGATAGGGCGAACAAGAGAGTTAGATCTGAGGGTTTGGTTTTTGGCCATCAAAGGTCCGGTGGCGGACTTCGCTTCTCGTTTCAAAAGAAGTCATCATGACCCATTCATTCTTCTGCTTGTGTTTTTACCCAAGCCCCGAGGCCTCATCATAATTATACTGGTAGAGGATCAGGTTCTTATTTGCAGTCTCAAGGGAGTGTTGCTAAAGGATCTTCCCATCCTATTTGCAGTAAGTGTGGGAAGAATTACCCCGGAGAGTGCCATTTGGGCACGGGAGCATGCTTTGGGTGTGGATCGGCTAAACACATGGTTAGAGATTGCCCTACGGCTAAGAAGGGGCAGGGAGGTAGTAGGGCTCAGTCTGCTCCAGCAGCCTTAGGAGGTCGACCAGTCCAGCAGGGCACAACTTCTACTTCTGGTGGTCAGCGCCAGAATCACTTTTATGCCTTGTCCGCTCATTAGGACCAGGAGAGTTCCCCGGACGTTGTCACTTGTATATTGAAAGTCTTCTCTCTTGATGTATATGCTTTGTTGGACCCCGGTGCATCCCTATATTTTGTGAGCCCTTATGTAGCATGCAAATTTGAAATTCATCCAGAATCACTTCTAGAACACTTTTGTGTGTCTACTCCTGTTGGTGAGTCAGTCCTAGCCAAAAGAATCTACAAAAATTGCCCTATCTCAGTCCTTCACAGAGTCACTTTAGCGGATCTAGTAGAGTTGGAGATGACTGATTTTGAGGTTATTCTTGGTATGAATTAGTTGTATGCTTGTTATTCTTCGACTGATTATCGTACTCAGATTGTCAGTTTCAAGTTTTCAAATGAACCCGTCTTAGAGTGGCAGGGTAGTCCTCCATCCTTGATGGATCATTTGATATCTTATATTAAGGCTAGGAAGATGATTTCAAAGGGTTACATCAGGCCTAGCATTTCTCCATGGGGTGCCCCAGTTTTTTTTGTGCGAAAAAATGATGGTTACCTTAGGATGTGTATTGACTACCATCAGTTGAACAAGGTCACAATTAAGAATAAGTATCCCATTCCTAGGATTGATGACTTGTTTGATCACCTTCAAGGTGCTAGTTGTTTCTCCAAAATCGATCTTACATCCGGTTATCATCAACTTTGTGTTCGAGAGTGTGATATCCCGAAGACCGCCTTCAGGACTCGGTATGGTCATTATGAATTTATTGTTATGTCTTTTGGCCTAATGAATGCTCCTGCAGTCTTTATGTATTTGATGAACTGTGTGTTCAAACAATATTTGGATATGTTTGTGATTGTTTTCATTGATGATATCCTTATCTACTCTCTGAGTGAGGAGGAGCATGCCGACCATTTGAGAGTTGTGTTGCAAACTCTCAAGGATCAGCAGTTGTTTGCTAAGTTTAGCAAGTGTGAGTTTTGGATGCAGTCTGTTGCTTTTCTAGATCATATTGTGACTAGAGATGGTATTCGAGTTGATTCTCAAAAGATTGAGGCAGTAAAGAACTGGCCTAGACCCACTTCCCTGTCCGATATTAGGAGCTTTTTGGGTTTGGCTGGTTACTACAGGAGGTTTGTGGAAGGATATTCTTCAATTGCTGCCCCATTGACTCGGTTGACTCTAAATAAGGTCAAATTTAAGTGGTCCGATATATGTGAGAAGAATTTTCAGGAATTGAAGACTAGGTTGACCACAAGTAATTGCTCTACCCGAGGGCCTAGATGACTTTGTTGTGTATTGTGATGCTTCTAGAATCGGTTTGGGTTGTATTTTTATGCAGCGTGGTAAAGTGATTGCTTATGCCTCTAGACAGCTTAAGATCTATGAGAAGAACAACCCTACTCATGATCTTGAGTTAGCAGCTGTGATTTTTGCTTTGAAGATTTGGAGACATTACTTTTATGGTGAGCATGTTGATGTATTCATCGACCATAAGAGTCTCCAATATGTGTTTCACTCAAAAGAAATTGAATTTGCATCAAAAGAGATGTATTGAGTTTCTTAAGGATTATTATATGAGTGTGCTTTACCATCCGGGTAAGGAAAATGTTGTAGCGGTGTACTTAGTAGGTTATCCATGGGTAGTGTGTCTTCATTTGAAGACGGAAAGAAGGAATTGGTTAAGGAGGTTCATAGGCTTGCTCGGTTGGGAGTTCGCCTTATGGACACAACAGAAGGTGGTGTTATCATTTTGAATGGTTCCGAATCATCTTTGGTAGCTGAGGTGAAGGCAAAGCAAGACAGTGATCCTATTTTGCTTCAGCTAAAGGGTGCAGTCCAACATCAAAGAGTTGAGGTTTTCTTCGAAGGGGGAGATCGTATGCTCTATTATCAGGGTCGATTGTGTGTGCCAGATGTAGATGGTTTGAGATATCATATTTTGATTGAGGCTCATAGTTCTAGATATTCTATTCACCCTGGTGCCACAAAAATGCACTGTAACCTACGGGAAGTCTATTGGTGTAATGGTATGAAGAGGTACATAGCCAATTTTGTGGCTAAGTGTCCCAACTGTCAGCAAGTGAAGGTAGAGCATCAGCAACCGGGTGGCATGACTCAGGACATTGACCTTCCTACTTGGAAGTGGGAAGCGATCAATATGGACTTTATCACAGGTTTGCCTCGTACTCGAAGGCAACATGATTCCATTTGGGTGATTGTTGAATGGATGACTAAGTCATCCCACTTCTTGGCAGTTAAGACTACAGATTCAGCAGATGATTATGCCAGACTCTACATTCGAGATATATTCAGATTACATGGTGTTCCTTTGTCTATCATTTCAGATAGAGGTACTCAGTTTACCTCCCAGTTTTGAAGATTGTTTCAGCGAGGTCTTAGCACTCAGGTGAAGCTTAGAATAGCTTTTCAACCAAAGACGGATGGCTAGGCAGAGCATACTATTCATACCTTGGAGGATATGTTCAGGGCTTGCATGATTGACTTCAAGGGTAATTGAGATGAACACTTACCACTTATCTAGTTTGCCTACAACAACAACTTTTATTTTAGCATCCAGATGGCTCCTTATGAGGCACTTTATGGTCGGAGGTGTAGGTCTCCTATTGGTTGGTTTGAGGTAGGTGAGGAAGGTTTGATTGGTCTAGATTCGGTTCATGAGACTATGGAGAAGGTTAAGATTATTAGAGAGAGGTTAAAGACCACCCAGAGTCGACAAAAATCATATGTGGATGTGAGAAGAAGGGAGTTAGAGTTTGAAGTTGATGATTGAGTTTTTCTGAAAGTGTCACCCATGAAGAGTGTGATGAGATTTGGCAATAAAGGGAAGCTTAGTCCCCATTTTTTAGGTCCTTATCGGACTCTTAGGAGAGTTGGTAGTATTTCTTATGAGTTGGATTTGCCAATGGAATTAGAAGCGGTTCATCCGGTTTTCCATTCTTCCTTGTTGAAGAAGTGTGTTGGTGATCCGACCTTGATTATCCCTTTGGAGTATGTAGGTGTGAAGGATAGTCTCACTTATGAGGAGGTTCCTGTAGAGATTCTTGATTGTCAGATTCGGAGGTTGAGAAATAAAGAAGTCAGTTCGGTAAAAGTCCTTTGGAGGAATCAGCTAGTTGAGAGAGCTACTTGGGAAGCAGAATCAGCCATGAAAGCCAAGTACCCTCATCTCTTCCCTTATGATTTCGTTCCAACTTGAGGTAATAGTTTCCTCCTTAGTATGTTCCTTCGATTCTATTCCATCAGTTTTCCTCATGATCCTAGCATGTATTCATATTCTCGAAGTTGATTTCGTCATGTTTTAAGTTGATAAGTTCAGTCTTTATGTTTATTCCTTGGTTTTCCATGTTTTATTGTTGGTTGGGCTGTTTTCTCTCCAAGTTTACTTGCTTAGTCTTCATTCGAGGACGAATGATCCCAAGGGGGAGATATTTTAACACCTCGAAAATTGATTCAGCTTTTAAAACTCATAAAGTGCAGAATTTTAAACTTCTAGGGACCGCGGGTCAAGTCTACGAGCCATGAAAAGTTCCACGAGTCGTGGAAAGGACTATTGATTCTAGTCCTGCAGACCACCCCAGGTCTGAGGACCATGGAGCAGTTTCACGATTCATGGATATTTCTACGGATCGTGGTACCAACCCATTGAAATCATACAGAGAGTGGCCATTTCCCCTGGCACCAAAAATTGGTTCCACGACTCGTAAAAGTTTCTACGGGTTATCCTGTTAGTCCGTGGAAAATTTTCTGCAGCCTGAAATTTTGGCTCAGGAACCACGACTCAAGTCCACGAGCCGTGATGAGTTCTACGGTCCATGGAAGGGACCCGTGGAACCTGAAACCGAGTTTTAAAATAACTTTTTCTTAATTAAGTCCTAGGGGTATTTTTATAATTACCCACCCTTTTAACTCCTCAATAAGGTTGTTTTACTACTTATATAAAGGTTTTCACCTCATTAGCCTAAGTCCCTCCTCAAATCTTCATTCATCTCCCAAAAAGGAAAAGAACTCCTTCAAGCTCCAAGTCTCAAGCTCCAAGATCAAGTCTTTTTTCTTTTCAATTTCAAGTGTGTTAGCTTCAATTAAGGTATGTGAGTTTTCAACAATGGGTTCCTTTCACCCTTGTGCCCAAAACCCCAAATTTTTCTTTTTATTTCATGAACTTTCAAATTAGGGTTCTTACCAAATTCTTATGGGTTTTGCTATAAATTGCCTTCTCGTGATTTTATTATGAAATTACTACTAAATTGCATGATTTTTGCATGGGTTTTTACATATGAACTCCTACTTCAAATTAAAGGCTAATTATGGCTAATTCTACGTGCAAAAATTGATTCAAGTAAATTGGGTATTTGATAGTATGTTTTCATGAATTTTAAGCAAGTGCATGCCTAGTTCCTATGTTTTATAAAAGTATATGTTATTATCAAATTGAACTAGTGTCATGCAAAATTTCAAGTTATGAATTATTATGTAATGCAAGACACCATCAATGCTCATGAATCATTTTCAGAATCAAGATTCGTGAGTAGTATGAAGATTCGGGTTATGAACATGTTTATGAATAAGTTTCGACATCTAGATATGTCACATGTATGTGAGCCTCATGTTATATGTTTTGGGAGTAGTATTTAGCACTGAGCTATGAGGGTTCTAGATAACCCAAGTCCAAAAGTGTGCTGGCATTGTAGGTTGCCCTCCGTGGTTTATGAAAGGATCCTTATGAGATGGTTCTAACCTTGGCCGGTTAGGACAACCATTTTCAGTGTGGGTGCATGACACTGGACTCCATGTAGATCAACATGGTTTATATTGGTTAAGAGAAACTCCTGCATGTTTATTTTCAAGCTAATAAGTTACATGATACTCTACTTTGAATCTTGACTCTATTTCACGTTTTATGCCTTATATCTTGATATTTACTTGTACTATTTCCTTATATGTACGAACTTATTTCAAGCATGTTTTAGGTATGTTTTTGTCATGATTATGCATATCTCACATACTCAGTACATCTTATAGTACTGACGTATACCTTGCGTTCGCATCCTCTTAATGATGCAGATTCAGGTTCCAGTCAGTGTTTGTGAGTCCTATTGTTCGAGGGCTAGTTATGATTCTAGCTAGTTTTTCGTTATTTACTTCCATACCTTGAGTAAGCTAGGGTCTTGTCCTAGCAACTCCTTATGTCATGTGTAGACGTTTTTCAGACATAGACAGTATTTGAGTATCTTGTTTTGAATTATGTTTCATCTTGATTTACCATTTATGTGTTGGGTTGCCTAATCTTCTATTTATGCTTTTTCCATGTTTCCTTCATGAATGACTGAGTATGCTATGACCAAGGTTTAGTCTAGGAACTCGTACCCTTGATCCCGTGTTACATTTAGGGGGTAGCCTCAGGGCGTGACAGTGGAGATTTGTTATGTTAGTCTTATGTTTTATTTAATATAGGTATATTGGGGGCCTTGTCTCGATAGACAGTTGTTCTCAGACATATAAAGACTTCATAAAAAGTCAGTAGTTATGTTATGTCATTCAATTTTTGACCTTCGTCTCCTATGTTATAACTTCTTTGTTATGTATTAATATATAAAGTTCTTTTCTTAAATTATATGACTCATTAGGTTTTATGTTCTGGTTTCTGTGTATGATCAGTTATGTTAGGGATAGCTCATGTTACATAACAATATGGGTACATTTAGGATCACAATGACATCGGGTGCAAGTCCCACCCAGGGTGTAGGCTCAGGCTGTGATAGGTTCCTTTTTGGGCCTGATCTCTTTTTATGTATCTTTTGGACTGGGCTTTTGGAAAATTTGTACTTTATTTGGTTTTATTTATAATAAATGAACTGATGGTCACATTTTAGTTAAACAAATAATTAATCAGCTTAGATCCCTTATATATCCAACTATAGTATATTTATACATAGTCAAAAAATGGGCTCTAGACATCTGACAATTCAAGATAGAGGTGGAACTGCCAAAAGATCAATTTGAAGGCAACTTGGCCTAATGAGGATGTATGTTATTTTAAACACCTGAGCCTGCATTTACAGAATGAAGCACCCCTAAAAGTATGGATATCAGTACATAATAAAATGTGTAGTATAAATATTAGAAGGCCCAAATGAATTAGATATCAAATATGAGTAATTCTGAGCATATAAACATCAAAAGTATAATATGAAACTTAAACTTAAACTATGACAAACCTCAGTGTTCCACATATGACGTCTTATGCATTATTTATTTTTACTTATAGTAACTAAAAATTTTCTAGGTGATATCTTGCCTCTTTTTGTAGTACTAACTTGCAGAGAATTACATGATTGCCTATCGAAGGCGATCTGTAACACATGTGAGGCATATATTGCCAACTATCACATCTCTGTGTGAAATCTCATATTTTGTGTATTATGGTTCTTATGTAAGGTATGACCTCCCAGACCTCCTATAAGGTAGGCCCATAAGCATGTATGTCATATCCTAGCTTAGTCAAGAGAATCCATGACGAGAAGTCCCAGCTGACTACTGTCTGTGCCATAAAGGGCCTGAATTTTATGCACAAAATAACATCGCACATAGAGGACTTACAAGTATTCACCTAACAGTGCATAGTAGGTTATATCTCATCTTGCCTGTAAAAGCCTATAACAAGTAACTCATAAATAATATAACTCATGATCTAATTATCAATTACTTACTTGATCTTAAAAATCATATATCTTTGTGATCTACATATATATTGCAAAATTATGACAAGTTACTTTCTTTAATTTACGTGATAGATGTACCAAGTAACTTTTAAGAGTTTCAATTGAAAAAATATATGGCCAAAATATTATGACTTCTAGACTCAAAAATAGTACTATAAAATTAAAACTCAAGTATGAGAGATTCTTTAATATAAAAAAACTTGTCTTTCATGTATCATGTTAGTTGTGATGATCATTATAGAAAAAACAGGTGACTCCGGGTTGTGTCTTAATGGTCAAAAATATTTTATCCTTACATACCTAAATTTTGGATTTTGCAAATATATATTGGACTGCATCCTTCCCTATAGTAGGAAATCTATTCAACAATCAAGTGGTGAAATCATTACAAAAATCTCAATAATACACTCGAGCCATATCAGCAACATGTTGGCTATTAGGCGAGCAACTTGCTCATCAGACCTTTTTTATACATATGTTTCTTTCAATTTTCTTTTCCTTATTATAGACACAAGTTAAACACATAAGAAATATATTTCTAGTAGCTAATAATAATATGGAGCCCACAAAATAATCTAACACAACCAAATGAGCAGTATGCCTGCGCAATAATTGATACCTGATGTATCACCACACCCTTCAATTTCAATCTGAAAACAACTACAATCAAACCCAATGATGAGGCTTTCAACCTTTATATCCAAAAATATATATAATACAGCCTAAAACATTTTAACATATTTAGAATAACTCAAACTCACAGCTCCATTCATAGTCCTATGATTCATATAATAATTACGTCTAAAATACAAATCTCTCTTTTTATAAACAATAAGAAATGTAGGGGACATAAATTCATCTTGGTCTTACTGGAAATTTTTACCCAATACAATAAATTTTTAATATCAAACCTTTCACTTCACAACAACACCTTAAAATAAGAAGAACACATGTCAAAACACTATGATGTTGAAAGGGGTGGCCAAGGAGCTTCTTGGGGCTTCCAAAACTCACCCAACATGTGGATTTTCTATATAAAACCAATGTTAAAACCATAAGAAAACATAGACAAAATCTTACAATTAATCTGTGGAATCACTTGAAGAAGCAAGAACCCTATAAATGGAGAAAATGGGGAGTGCTTCAAAGAGAGAAAGAGAGAGAGAGAGAGAGTTATGCTTGTTATCTGATTTTTTTGCCTAAGTGTATGGATATATACTACCTCTTTTGCTTATGGGTCTTGGTAATGACCTATGACCCATCTCAAGTTCATTTGGTCTATTAATTTTGGGTCTTATTAACTTTAAGTAAGTTATACACCTACTTATTTTTCTTTAATTGTTAGCCTTATATTTCTTAAGTAGGTGACACACCTACTTATCCTTATTTATCTTTCTTTAATATTTTATAATCAATATAGTCCACATATATAAGTAGCTTAAGCAAGTAGGATATCCAAGTAAATAACTCAACCAAGTAGGACGTCAAAACAAGTAGGACGACTAAGCTAGTTGGTCACTTTCTCTTGCATTCATTTTGCTTTCCAAATCCTATTCTTTTAAACTATTATCTTCACTTTTTCATTTTAAATACCTTATACTTTAGGCTCAACAATAGTCTCACTTTTCCCAAGAAATTAGTCTCAATAACAGAACTTAGTTGTATACACATGACTTGGTTGTTGATGTGCCGCCATTTTACGGCACTTTTGACTCCTTTAAACTAAGAACAATCGTACGTTTTCAAGCAACCGTTGTCGTTTTTGATGTTTTTATGTTGTATTTTCAGGAAATAGGGACAAACATGGAAACGGAAGGAAATACGAGCAAAACGACATTCTGGATAAGAGTGACGGCCTGAGTGACGGTCCGTCACACATGTGACGGTCCGTCACATGTGACCGTCAAGTGGAGGCAGTCCACTGCCTAAGGGTGATGGTTCCGGCGACGGTCCGTCAAGCCAGTGACGGTCCGTCAGCCTGGCCGTCACACCTAGGTAGTCCGCTACGCGGAATCCGAGCGTTTTTGGGTTTAATTCCTGGACTCCTATAAATACCCTATGTTAGGTTTATTTTACATATTATTCATTACCGAATAGTTTTAGAAGAGTTTTTAGTCGGTTTTGAGAGCAACAACACGTTTTCTTGTTCTTGAATTCGTGTTCTTGATTTGTTCTTGGGATCTTGGTTTTTCTTGTTCTTGGATATTTGAAGATTGTTTTCATTATATTGTAAGAATCTCTTCTCCTTATTATGAATATGACTTTCTTCTCTTCTTCTTCTAGAATGATTAACTAAACTCCCACAACTAGGGTTGTGGGAGCCATGGCTAAAGTAGCGATATAGATTCCGGGTAGCGACGGGTTCAATATATATGATTGTCACGTTGTTAATCATTCATTATGTCACGTTTTCTAGTGGTTGCAAACATTAGAACATGCCTAGGTTTAAATTTGCTTGAGTAAAGAGATTAAAACCGGGAAACTTGATTAACGACGAGGATTCGAGACTACCAACTCTCGTCTTATGATTAATGATGTAACTAGATTAATCTACTTGATGTTTAGGATTGAAATATAAAAGCACACCTTTTCAAGTTCGAGAGAATTGAAAAGTAAATTTGTCTATTTGGTTGAGAAACGTTTAGATGATACCATTAATTCAATCACATCGTGATACGCATATAGAAAGAACCCGGTTAAGCTTAGAATCGACATTGTTACCAACGCTATGGTAAACACTTCCCTAGTTCATTCTCCTACTGATTCTTTCTCATACATTATTGTTTGTTTTTGGTTCACAAGTTGATCACACAAAACCCCCCCTTTATTTACAGGAAATTATTGACCATTAGTCAACTAATTCACTAAAGACTTAACTTTCACCATATTCTCTGTGGGATCAACCCCAACCTTTGTTGGGTTCTATATTTGACAACGGTCGCTTACGCTTCTTAATTGGAGTGGTACTTTGAGCGTTATCAAATTTTGGTACCGTTGCCGGGGAATAAAACAAACTCTAGAATTTCTAGGTCAAAATAAAACAAACTCTAGAATTTTTTAAAATTTTGCCAGAGTTCCTTTGTAAATAGGACTATCCAAAATCATTCAGCTAACTAGAATACATATATATACATTGGACAATGCATCAAAGCTAATGCAACTCTCAAAAGATAACTAATGAGGCTTTGCTTGGCCTTTTACTCAATATAACTGTAGCAAGTATTGTAGCTTACCTTATACTAATCATGTGGATATATCAACTTTGAAGAGTGATGAGTCAGTAATCTGTCAACTCATTGGGCCTTTAATCATGAATCATTGCTATATTTTGATGAAGATTTAGAGGTTCTTATGGCCTTTATTGATGTATATGCAGGTACTTGTAATTAAAGATAGAAAATAAGGTAATGTACCCAAAAAGAGCCTAAAAGAAGTTGAAGTCTAAAGTGATCAAACAATACGAAGATTTTGCTGAAGAGTGCAGACCTCATGCAATACGCACAGTCATTAGTGTGGTCCGCACCTCCCACTGCATAAAGCTCAGAGTTAGCTGAAGAGTCTGTTAAGGGGTGCGGCCGCTGTACGATATGCACATTGCCTGGTGCGAATTGCACCCCACTTTGCATGCAACTCTTAAGTCAAAAAAAGTCATTGTTCCACTGAATAGAGCTATGCAACATGCACATAAGTACGTGTAAACCGCATATCACGCTGTACAGCTCCCGGAGGGCATTTTTTTCCAATTTGGTGTGACATTTTGGAAAAATTCTAAAACCTATTTCAGGCATATTTTTAGATAGTTTTTGTATAGTTTTTGAATAGTTTTGAACTCTAGAAGCAAGTTTCTCTCCCAAGGAAAGAAAGGGGGTTTCAATCCATAGAAGCAAGTTTCTCTCCCAAGGAAAGAAAGAGGGTTTCAATCCATTCTCTAAATCTTCAACCTTGGGCTTATAATTAAGAGCTTGAATATTGATTCTTGCTATATTTTTATGAAAAGGAATTTAAATTTTCCTATTCGTATAATTTTCACTTCCTTTAGCATGAGTAGCTAAGTATCTTATTTAAGGATGTGTTGATGATGGGTACTTGATTAAAGGTTATGGGTCTTGCTTATTTGTGTTTATAATTACTAATATAACATGGGTCTAGTGATTTCATCATGTTTTAACGATAAAATTTGTGGTTGCAAATATTGATTTACTTTACTTGATTGTGTTCTTGGTTGAGAAAGGGGATTAAATATTTCGAATGTGAAATTGCTAGTGGGTACTTGGGATTTCACTTAGATTGAGACGAGAAATAGCTCAATTCACTGAAAATCCCATTTAAGGGTCTAATCTAGCAATAGTGTGACCTCTCCAAGCATATATTGGTTGTTTTATGCTTAACTAATAGTTCTTGAATAAAGGTTGTTAGATAAATGATCGTGTAATTGAAAGATTAACTTTCATGCCTAAAACTAATGCTACTTATATTGTTTAGTGAGAATTTAGGCAAGTAAGCAAGTACCTTAACCCATATTCGAGTCCCATCGGAAGCACATTCTTAGTTGTCCTCTGTCTATTGTTACACCTTGCATTTATTTCCTTTGCTTACTTTAGAATTTGAATTGTGACGGATTTCCAATTCCCCCCTTTTATATTATTTGGTGTTTGAACAAAACACTCTCGTTGTGATATCTTTTCTTATAATCTATCTAGCTTGTCAGCCATTCCTTATGGGATTGACCCTGACTCCCATCGGGTAACACAAATTTTATTTTTCTTAACGATCGTTGATACCTCCATCTTGTAGAGTACTTTTGAGTGTTATAAAAAATGGCACCATTGCCACGGAATGGTGAATGATTAGCTGTTTTGATTGTGAATTGAAACCACTTTGTAGAGTGCTTGTTTTTTTTTATTTTGGTTTGTTGTTTTTGTCCATTGCGCAGGCAGCCATGAGTGAAGTGGGCGACAACGAAAGTGTCAAAGGAAGCCTCGATGGGTTCATAGATGTGACCAATGAACTCGTAATTCAAGTGGGAGTATGTGCAATCCACCTACCTCCCACAGTTGGAAATACGGTGTTCCACGTCACTAACACAATACTCCATCTAATACATATGAAGGGGATGTTTGGAGGTGCTGCTCACGAAGATGCAAATAGGCACATCCACAACTTTGTGGATATATTCCAACCTTTTATCTTCCAAAATATTCCCCAAGAATCTATTCGACTTTGCATATTCCCCTTCTCTCTAATGGGGGAAGCCACGGCTTGGTTGGAGGAATTATCGAATGGGTCAATCAACTCTTGGACTGAGTTGGTAAATGCTTTCACTACTAGATTTTTCCCTCCCTCATAGTTGATGCGGTTGAAGGATGAGATTACCAACTTTTTCCAACTCCCTGATGAGCCTTTACATAAGGCGTGATTGAGATTTAAAAAGAAGCTATTATTGTGTCCCAACCACGGACTTCCGGATGATGTCTTGCTACAAGGAATTTATCGAACTTTGAACTCAATGAACAAGTTTGTGGCCAACAACCTTGGAAGTGGTACCTTCATAGACCTACAATTTTCTCTTGCCTCGGCCCTTCTAGAGAGAATGACCAAGACTAACCAAGCTTGGCACCCAAGGGAGGTTGACATTCCTACCTCGGGAGTGACCATATCTATTTTGACTAATGAGTTATGGAGAAAGAATGAAGAGATTGATGAGACCATGGACAAAATGATTACTCAAATAGACGTCTTGTCCAAGAATATGATGGGGGCTGCAAGTGCTAAGACCATGAATATTGTGAGTACACCAGAGATCAAGGCTAGTGATAACGAGCTAATGACTATCGTGGAAGGTATACTTTGCTATTTGTCGGTGGGTTCTCATCCCAGGTATTATCACTCAAGGTATAAGAATCAAGATTAGAATAAAGACAAGGGAATAGATGGAAATTGGAGGGATCATGACAAAGAAGGTGATAGATACAATCACCGGAGCTCAAATCCTTACATACCTCAAAACAAGTTAAACTCTTTATATCAACCCACCACAAGCAATCTCGGGCATTAAAAGATTTAGTATATGTTGTCCTTGGTGTTGAAGAAGGTAGAAACTACAAATACCGGGGTTAGTGAGCTTAAAAATAAAGTTTCAACACTTTATCAAACCGTGAGCTCTCATTCGGCCTCAATCAAGCATCTTGAAGCTCAAATGAACAATCTCTATACTCAAATGAATCCTACAATAAAGGGAACACTCCTTAGTGATACCACAACCAATCCCAAAAATGATGCTCATGTTATGGCTATTGTTACTAGAAGTGGAACAATGAGGGGTGTAGTGGATAAGCCTGATGTGAATGTTGCAGAGAAGTCAGTTGTTATAGTGAAGAAGCCTAGTGTTGACCCCATTATGGAGCCATGTACAATGAATAAGAGGCTGCACGTGACAAATATATTATAGAATTGGAAGTTGGGGTGAATCTTTGTGCACTCAACATTTTTGTTGATGTTGATATTGACGATGAGAGGGAGGAAGCTTGATCTCCTCCCCAAGTGGCTGTTGAAATTGAGGAGGACCCTTCCATTGTGTAAAGTGTGCCGACCACACAACCTAATAGACCTTCTCCATACCCTCAAAGGCTAAATAAGAAGAAGGAAGAGCACAAATTTAATAAGTTTGTCTACATGTTCAGCAAGCTTTCGATAAACATTCCTTTGGTTGAAGCCTTAATGCAAATGTCGGGATATACCAAGTTTATGAAAGAGTTTCTCAAAAAGAAGAAGATTGTTGATGTGGACATTGTTGAGATATCACACAGTTGTAGCCCTGTGATGACAAACAATGTTGCTATAAAACGGGATAACCTGGGTGCATTCACCATACCATGTACTATTGGGTTGTTTGTGTTTCGTAAGGCCTTGTGTGACTTAGGGGAAAGAATCAACTTGATGCCCCTAGTGATATTCAAGAATTTAGGATTGGGTACGCCCAAACCTATATCCATGCTTCTACTCATGGATGATCGGTCCATTAAGCGCTCGATAGAGATCCTATTTGATGTATTAGTGAACGTCAACAAGTTTATTCTCCCAGCAAACTTCATGATCTTTGATTGTGAAGTAGATGTCGAGTTTCCCATCATATTGGGGAAACCATTATTAGCTACAGGGAGAGAACTTGTGGATGTTGAACTCGGTGAACTTAAATTTCGAGGTGGATGTGAGGTAGTGACATTCAACGTATGCCAAACCATAAAGCCTCTGGATGAATTATGGTAATCTCAGTGATGGATGTTGAGGGCAAGATTGATCATGCCCTTGAAGAGTGTGAAATGGGAAAGACACCCAAGTTCGAAGAGTTTCCATGTCGGCAATAAGAGGATGTTTTAAGGACGTTGAAGTAGCAATTCCCCTTCTTGGAGTGGGGCCACACTAACCTGATTGACATGCTATCCGATAACGACTAAGGTTTGAGATACTATCGTCGAGCCGCGACATTAAATCAACCGCTTCTTAGGAGGCAACCCAAGTGTTTTTACTTTGTTTTTCATTACCTTTTGTTGTTTTTGATTTGTTTAGGAATGCATGGAGAAGAAAAATGAATAAGTGGAAAAATAAGGAAAAAAGGGGACGTGCAGAGGACCGTGTGGTTTGCACAAGCCATTGTGCACATCACATGGCCCAACGCATCCTAAAATAGAAGGATGGGAAGAAAAATTGAAATTGTAGGAGATGTGCATTGGGATCTACGGTTTGCACATGCCCAAGTGCGCGTCGCACTTCCATCACATGATGAAATAGAAGCCTGGGCAAAGTTTGGGCAAATTTCTAGCTGGTGCAAAGTGTCATGAAATCCGTACAAAGTCTTGTGTGAATCGCACTTCATGGTGCACCAAGGTAAGATTTAAATTTTTAATTGACCTACCCATTGACTGACCTGACCCGAAGGCCGTCCCGATAAGCTTTTCTTCTTCTTTTCCCTTTTATATCTGCCACTTTCAACCACTTATCCTATAATTCTCCCTCAACTCTCCAAATTCTCTCTCAAAATCTTCCACAAATCCCTCAATCTTCTCCCAAACTCCTCTTCTCCTCTCACCCATACTTCATCGCAACTCCATCCAAGCGTTGTCGTCATTTTTCTCCGGGAAAAATAGTGGTCACCATTGTTACACCTTCAAAAGCTTCAATTTTTGCTTCTCTTCGCTTAATCTTCACTTGTGGTAAGTTCCCAGACATTAAATACTCGTTATTATGATGATTGGAAATCATATTATGAAGCATGCTTCTTAGAATTGCCATGTTAATTTTGGGTGAGATCCAAAAATTTTGGGTCCCCAATTTTGGTTTGTATTATTGTATTTTGCTTAGGATCAACTTAGTAAAACTTGATATTGTGATAAGTCATATTGATTGTAATAGTTTTTAGCCTTGAATATTTGTGTTGGGGTGAAGTCTGAGTAACCCACTTGTGATTGATGCATAATTTGGCTCGATGATAGATTGGGTGATGTCATTATTAAGGGAAAATCATCATTTTTCATGAGGTTTGGTTGAAAATTTATGATTGGGGTTAAAATTTGCTACTATTTATATACCCATGATCTTTATTGAACAATTTTGTTGGGTGTATGATCTTGTGCGAGGAGGTAGAAATTATTGTTAAACGTTTGTGCCTAATTGTTGCAATTAAAGGCTTGATGTTCCCGATGATAGACAGGATAAAGTCATTCTTAAGAGAAGTCATTAAGCTCTTGTTTGTTTTGTTTGATGATAATGAAATCTGGGAAAGTCTGAGTAACTAAAAGATTTGGTGGTCGTAGAATGTTTGACCCCTTTGTTAACTACTAGTTTATTGCATGGGGCCAAGTTAAAGAAAATCTTGCTCTATGAATCACATGCATAATTCACAAGAACACAAGAAACCTAAAATTCCAAATTGTTTCCTTGTGTGTTTCACATGTGAGACGTAGATCTTGATATGAGAAATGCATAAGGCACCGCATCCTGCTAAGAGAATGCTGCCAGTTAACTATTTTGTGGGGCAAAGTATGGTGCAACGTGCACTTTGGTTGGTACGGTCCGCACCAACTTCGCACCTCAACTGGAGAAATTCTTGAAGGTTTCTGTTAGCTCGTATGAAGTCATGCACAATGTGCACTCTGTCTGGTGCGGTTCACATATGATTTGCACGAGTCATCAGTCACCTACTTTGTTTTTCTACTTCTTTACATTCCATCCTTTTTAGTTTGTTAACTTCGTTTTAATCTTTTTCTTTCACATATGTTAAAAACACAAAAAGATTTTGCTTTTGTTTTTGGACTCACGATCTCCATGTGTAGAACATGTCTTCTAGTAGGGGCAATACCGAGCGGAGTTCATGAAGGAAAATAACTCCCTCCTCCTCTGCTCCAACCTCAAAGGGCAAGAAGAAGACCCCAACATCTTCCCATGCCCAAGTTTTAGAGGAGGAGAGAATTAGGTTTGGAGTGGAAGGTATCAGTATTGTTCATGATCATGACAGGGATAGGTCCTTCAACACAGAGCAGAGTTTTAATCTGGATGCAGTGGGGGATAACCTACCCAATATCCCCAAAATTTTTGCCAACCGATAGTGGCAACCATTTCAGGAGGTGCCTAGAAACTATTACAAGGAGATAGTCCGGGAGTTCTTTGCCTCGTACTAAGCCACACAAGATACTAAGGTCTATAAAGGGGGCTCGAAAACTTTCCCAACTTTGGAATCAGTAATAGTTTGAGGCAAGGGAATTCGAATCACTCCAGCTGCAATTAATGCCATCTATTGGAGCATTCCAATTGAGCCAGCACCTGAACTCATGGCCAAACTAATTGTCAAACACAAACCACTTGAGTGGGTTGCTCCTATTATTGCTCCGAATACACCTTTATGGGCCACTATAGGGGATGACATATAGCGATGGTCCCTGCACTTTGAGGCTGACCTTTGGTATGATTTTATTTGCTCCTACTTCCTACCTTCTCAGAGTGACCAAAAGGTCACCCATAATGGGGCCATCCTTGTAGCCTCAATCATAATGGGGGACAATATCAACTTTGTTGAGATTGTTGCCATGGTGATTAAGAGGAAGGCTTGTAGGGTTAGTGATGCATTAACCTTTCATGTGCTCATTAGTAAACTTTATGCAAATACTGGTATTCCTTATTTCAGTTGTGACACTCCTACTCCTGACACTGGTGTGCTAGATCTTGATAAGAAAACTGATAGAGATTCCCCCCGTTTCAAAAGGCACAAGGTAGAGACATTGGTGGAAGTTGAGGTTGATGACTCCGACACTGAAGCAAATGATTCCCCTCCTTCTAAGGTTGCTTCAAAAGAAGACACCCCCACAACCACTGCACCTAAAGGGTTATTGACCAAAAGTTACCTCCAAGATATGGTTGATAAAACATACAACCATGAGAGACAATCGAGAGATTTAGCGAAAGATCTGTCAGGGTTGATTGATAGAGTTGTCAAGAAAGCCATCAAGGGACTTGTGGATAGAGTTTCCACGCTTTGCAAAAGGGTGGATGTCATCGAAAGGTCCGCCAGAACACTCAGGAAGAATGTTGACAAAGCCAAAGAGAAGCAGCCAGTTGGGGAGGTATATTTGAGCAACTTACCTCCACCACATCACATTAATGTACCCATGGACGACTTGCTTGCATCTCTCATAGATGATGAGGATGCGGAGCTGGATGATGATCAGAACCCATAGTTCTAGGAGGTCCTCAGAGTTTCCACAGTTTCTGCGTACTCACGAAAGAGTGGCGCGAGTCCTAGGGAGATGTCGTAGATGATGAGGCAGTAGATGATGATGAGGAGGAATAGTACTTCAGGGAGGTGCACCCCTTATCTCCTTATTTTATCTTAAAGCATTAAGGGCAATGCTTCATTTTTTATGGGTGGGAGGTGGTGTTATTTGATTTGGTTGTTGGTTGCTCATGTTTGATTTGAGATATTTTATTTCCCTTGTTGGGCCTTGTTGACATTTTTAGTTCCCTTGCTAGATTTGATTTGTCCCTTTTCGGGCATGATTAGATGATTGTGATATTGCCCATTCCGGTTCTTTTTTGTTTTTTAGCTTAATTGTGCCCTCGCCAGGCTTCATTTTTAACTCTTGATTGTGTGTCAGGTTAATTTTACACATTTCTATTATTTCACTACCCGTGCCTTGAAAATGCACTAAGGGCCCACCCGGGGCTTATTTTTCAAATGATTCATGAGGGCGCAAATTTGGTTGTCACCTTGTTAGGAGTTGTTTAGAAATAAACTTTGAGGGTTTTCTTAATACCGCGATTCTTTCCCAAAGAGCAAAATGTTTTCTTTACATTCTTTTCCTTTCTTTTGTTTTTGTGTCGAACTGGGTTGGTGTTTTCCTATGATAGATTGAGAGCCAACTTTCTTAAGGAAAAATTCCAAGTTTTAGTTTAATTTCAGTCCATAATGTGCATGTCTCGAAATGGACCCACCAAAAAAAAATTCTTGACAAGACATTTTTGAAAAGGAAAGAAAAGAGGGAAAATGAAATGTTGAGGAAAGCATTCTCTTTTTATGACTTGCACACTCTCAGTTTGGCTTGATCAATTCACAAACTAGTGTTTAATAAACTCAGAATGGTTTGTCGAAAGTCATTTGTCTCAATTGATCTTGAGACTACTGAAAGAAGTCTTGTGGCATGATTCCTTGTGTGATGAGGCTTTACCTTTATTCTTGTGCATATCTATCGTCTAGAACTTTCCCCAAATGTAATTCAAGGAAAAATTATAGGTCTGACCGAGCTTGGAAAAGGGTCCTATGACCTTTTTGATAGCCACTTCACCCAAATGACTTCCCTCGACATCAATCCTAGTGAACCCCTTTGAGTTTGTGACTGTTCTTTGGCACTTGTTTGACACCTTAACATTTTTGGAACCTCTATCTTGGCACCCATCCTCCCTAATTGCTTGAAAGGGAAATGTAGGCTAAAAGCCTATGTTTGGGAGGGAAATGAAAAGACAACATAGACAAATGCCTAAGTTTGGGGGTGTATGTGATCAATGAGAAGAAGAAAAGGGATGCACTTCAAATAGCAAGATAGCACCTTATATTGAATTAAAAAAATTCTCAAAAGTTTAATCCAATGAGAAAAAAATGAAAAGAAAGAATTGGTGCAACCAAATGAAGGTGATAAAAGAAATTTGAAAGATCATGAATGAAAAGGAGAAGCTTGGGTTGTGTGAGGAAGAAACAAGGTGAAGTCAAAAGTCAAAAATGTGAGTGGTGTTTGAAATGATAACAAAGAGCATTAGGGCGATGTAGCCACTTGAACCAAATGAAATCCTCACCTTAGCCCTATCCAACATCTTAACCCCCAAGTCCTTAGTGATTTCAAGCTTTGCTACCTTACATTAGTGGTGATTTACATGACTAGCAAGCCTATGGTTCGACATGTGTGCACTTGAACTTCCTTGAGAGAGTGAGAGTCTTATTGGTTCTCTTATAATCCCTTGTATTGTGAAAATTACGTGATTGTGAGTAGGATTATCTCTTATGGTGAGTGGCATCATGCACTCGAATTGAAACATGAAGTCTCTATTTCAATTGAGAAATGAATGATACAAGTTATGTGGTGAATCTTGAGGCAAACATTGATGGTCCATGCCAATGAGTTGAGAAGCTTAATATCTTGTTTTGAATGACCAATTCCCGTGATTTTGAATGAGAAATGAAATCCTTTTGAGAAGGTTTTGAATTGAGAAATTGACTTGATTTTTATGGTGGTTCAAATTGAGATGAGCATGATAATTGAGTCTTTTGTTTGAGTCTTTTTGTTATTATTTTTCTAAATTGTTAGAGTAGATTAACCTTTTGTGCCTTCATTGATGTTTTAGAGCATAATTCATTCCTTACCATATGATTATCTTGCTTGAGGACAAGCAATAGTTCAAGTTTGGGGGTTTGATGAGTCCGTAATCTACCAACTCATTGAGCCTTTAATCATGAATCATTGCTATGTTTTGATGAAGATTTAGAGGTTCTTATGACCTTTATTGATGTATATGTAGGTACTTGTGATCAAAGATAGAAAAATAAGGAAATGGACCCAAAAAGAGACTAAAAGGAGTTAAAGTGTGAAGTGATCAAACAAGACAAAGAGATTTTGTTGACGGGTGCGGACCTCGTGCGACACGTACAGTCATTGGTGCGGTTCGCACCTCATATCGTATGAAACTCAGAGTTAGCTAAAGAGTCTGTTAAGGGGTGTGGACACTGTGCAATGCCCACATTGCCTGGTGTGAACCGCACCCTACTTTTCATGGAGCTTTTAATTCAAGACAAGTCACTGGTCCACTGAACAGAGCTTTGCAATGCACACATCAAGATGTGCGAACCGCACATTATGCCACACAGTTCACGAAGGGCATTTTTGTCCAATTTGGTGTGACGTTTTGGGAAAATTCTAAAACCCATTTAAGGCATAATTTTAGATAGTTTTTGAATAGTTTTGAACTCTAAAAGCAAGCTTCTCTCCCAAGGAAAGAAAGAGGGTTTCAATCCATTCTCTCAATCTTAAACCTTGGGCTTCTAATTAAGTGTTTGGATATTGATTCTTGCTATATTTCTATGAAAAGGAATTTGAATTTCCCTATGGGTATAATTTCTTCTTCCTTTAGCATGAGTAGCTAAGTACCTTGTATAAGGATGTGTTGATAATGGGTACTTGATTAAAGGGTATGGGTCTTGCTTATTTGTGTTTATAATTTCTAATATGATATGGGTCTAGTGATTTCATCATGTTTAACTATAAAATTGGTGGTTTAAAACATTGATTTACTTAACTTAATTATGTTCTTGCTTGAGAAAGGGGTTTACAATTTTGGATGTGAAATTGCTAGTGGGTACTTGCGATTCCACTTAGATTGAGACTAGAAATAGCTCAATTCACCGGAAACTCCCATTTAAGGGTCTAATCTAGCAATAGTGTGACCTCTCCAAGATTAACTTTCATGCCTAAAACCAATGCTACCTATGTTGGTTGTATTATTCTTAAATAATGGTGCTTGAATAAAGGCTATTAGATAAATGATCGTGTGATCGAAAGATTAACTTTCATGCCTAAAATCAATGCTACCTATGTTGTTTAGTGAGAAATTAGGCAATTAAGCAAGTACCTTGACCTTATTCGAGTCCTATCGGAAGCACATCCTTCGTCATCCTCTCTCTATTGTTACACCTTTCATTTATTTCCTTTGCTTACTTTGGAATTTGAATTGTGACGGATTCTCAATTCCCCTCTTTTTACATTATTTGTTGTTTGAACAAAACTCTCTCATTGTGAGATCTTTTCTTACAATCTCTCTAGCTTGTCAGTCATTCCTTGTGGGATTGACCCCGACTCCCATCGGGTATTTCAAATTTAGTTTTGCTTAATAATCGATGATACCTCCATCTTGGAGAGTACTTTTGAGTGTTATCAAAGAGCATATGAAACTCTAAAATTTGGGCACGTATCAATTACCTGAACAAGTGTCATACAAACCAAGCAACAAATGGACAAGTGCAAATGAAACTAGTTATCATGAGAAAAGGACAAATTTCTATAAGAACCATCAGGCGTCTCTTGGAATAAGTATGGATATCTTGCTTTTGTAACATCCTCTACTTCCCAGGTTGTATCTTGTATATTCTAACTCCACTAAAGTACTTTACTAGAGGCTATATCCTTGATTCTTAACTTTATGACTTTCTTGTCTAATATGGCCATTAGGACTTCTTCAAATGATAAATCATTTGAGAGTTCAATGCCATTTGTACAAATAACATGTGAGGGGGTATTCTAAACACTTTTTAGCAGAGACTCATAAAAGAATGGATGCATTACATCTAAATATAGAGGTAAATCAACCTCGTAAGTTACCTGGCCAAATCTGTGTAAGATTCTATAAGGTATGTCATATCTGAGGCTCAACTTATCTTTCTTGCCAAATTAGATCACGCCTTTCATAGGTGATACCTTCAAGAAAATGCAACCATTAACCTAAACTCTAAGTATCTGTATTGCATGTTTGTATAAGATTTTTGTAGGTTTTGAGCGGTCTTTAGCCACTCCTATATTAGCTTCACTTTCTCAACTGCTTGATGGATAATATCTGGTTTCAATACTTGAGTCTTACCTACTTCGATCAAACCGATAGTTTATCTGCATCATCATCCATATATGGCTACAAATGAGGCCATGCCAATGCTAGAGTAATAACTATTATTATAAGCAAACTCTATTAGGCCAAATGATCATCCCAATTATCTTTAAAGGCCAATATATATGCTCTCGGTATATCTTCAAGCAGTTGAATGGTATGCTAGGCTTGACCATCTGTTTGTGGATAAAATGCAGTGCTATGGTTTATTTATGTACCCAAAATCATCTAAAATGACCTCAAAAAATATGTTGTAAGTTGGGCACCACTATTTAAAATAACGGACAATGGAGTCTTTTGCAAGCAAACAATCTTTTTTATGTATAACTTAGCATAATCTTTGACTGAACTAATAGAAATAACTGGTAGAAATTGGGATGATTTCATGAGCCGGTCGATAATTACCCAAATGGAGTCATGCCTATGTAACAAGGAAGTAAAAATTGTAACAAATCCATGTTCACTATATATATGTTTGTTATAGCTTGTTGTTCCAAGAAAATTAAATAAAAAAGGGTCAAAAGTAACACTGGCCCATTTGAACATTTAGATTAACTCGTTCTTTAGTTATAAGACAAATAGTGCTTAATATATTAAGAAAGGTTTATTATGAGGTATGTTAATTGCACAATTTTCAAATGTTAAATTTCAAAGTCAAGCAAGCTGCAAAATAAAAGTAAAAAAATAAACGTAAGTTCCTCTAATAAATTCTCTAAAACTTTTAATCAAATATCTTGAAGCGTTTTTCCTAATCTTTAAGCATTAGAAGACCCCCAACCTATCAAATTAAATTTCTACGAGCCTAGTTTCCAAGGCATTAAACCATTTGTCTAATCGACATCGAAGTAAGAAGTTATGATCATTTTAGTGGGGACTGTCAGGGCAACCCAGGTCACGGATTTGGTTCAGGTTTGGCTACCTTTAAAAGGAGCTTTTGTTCTTAAAATACTTCATTTTCATATTTTTTGGAGATAAAAACGTCCATCATCCATGGTTAAGGGTTCCAAGAACTTCTAGGCAAGAAAACACCTCCTTCTAGCTTGATATCTGCTTACTCCAAGTTCATAAAAGTGTTATCCTCATAAAAAGCATCATTTTATGCCATTTCTTATCATTTTTTTCTGTGGTTGAAGGATTTTCATGTGGAATCTATTTTCTAAGTTTGGTAAAAGATGCAGCTACTTCGAGGTTAGGTTGTACACCTACTTTGCCTAGTCTTTTGGCTTTAAGTTGAAAATCAATTCTTATGATGTAAGGTTCATTATGGTGTGTTTTCATATTTTTGTGGCAGCAGAATAATATTAAACATTTGAGGAAGATTGTTGTGATTGATAAATAGAATCTTTTGGTAAAGGTAAGTTTCCTCCAATCATATCCCTCATATTTTTATGTTTTTATGTTCTTTTGTATATTTTCCAAGCCACGAAGTGGTGTTTCAGATACCATGTCTCCGGGAATCCCCTTTGGCTTATTGAGTTGGGCTATTATTATTGTATATTGATGGTGTTAAGGTGTTGGAGAGGATGGGGGTTGGTGTTCTTCTTATCAGAGTTGCATATGATGGCTATCAAATTAAATGATGTGAAGTATGCCTAATTATATTGCCTAGAGAGCTCGTCGTTCTTGTGAGATGTTGATAGCTTCTTGTTTTGGTTATTAGATATTGGTTTGTTAGAGATTATGATGTTATTTGTTGATTTAAAGTGGACTGGTTATATTAACGACCTTAACGCCTTATCAATTGGCTATGGCTCCTCTTACAGCATTGTTGATTCTCGCATTTGTTGCATTATCTTTGGTCGGTCAGGTTTCATAGAGACACCTTTGGGCGTTGGTCGAAAGGTATGTTAAGTATTCCTTTTCACTTTCTGGCATGATCTGAAGGCTTAAGCTTGTTATAGCTTGTATAATGTCATTATTTGACTGTAGCCTTATACCATTGAGTTTACTACCACATCATAAAGTAGTGTCTAGCAGCAGCACTCTATTCCTTACTTATAAGTATTGAAAATCATGATATGATTGTATTAAGGTCATTTGTGATCACTTGCTATTGTTGTGCTATTTTATCATCTAGTTGTCCCCTACGAGCTTATTTTGGCCTCAGCAGACACTGACATTACAGGGTTTTGAAGCCTACGTTCTGATAACTACACCATGCCGTTGGGCCAAGTAGACCGTGCTTATGGGTTGGGAAGACTGTACCTATGGGGTGGGCAAGTCGTACTTACGGGGTATTAGTTATATTATATTAATGTGCCTTCTGATCGAACAGACTGTGCCTATAGGCTGTACCTACGGGGCAACACTTATATTGTACCATAGAGCCTAAGAGTTGTATTGATTCACAACACTTGTACATTCTGACAGTTCAGATCAGATCATCAATGTGGTCTAGGTAAGGGGGCCAATATGGGTATTTGGTGACTATTTATACTTCTTAGGACTTGTAGTAATTGTGTGTTATTTTTACCTGACAGGCTTATGGGGCTATGTCAGGTTATTATTTTATATTTGTTTAAATGCTACATTATTGCAGGAGGCAAGGTATTGTACTTATGTTTTACTCCTGCCCTTCTTGTTTAGTCCTTATACTTCATATCAAGTTTTCAGTTTACCTTACATGCTCGGTACATTATTTTTTTATTAGGGGCACTGCATTCATTCTTATAGGATTTGAGTGATAAATAGACAAACCTGTAAAGTAGCATAGCCGAGATTTCAGTGAGTGTGTTGACTTTTTTATTTCTAGGGTCACTAGAGTCTCTGAGGTTTGCCTTTTTGCTTTTTATAGCTTTTGGGTAGGTTGGGCGTGTCCCACCAATTATGGTATTCATATAGGCTTTTAGACTAGTCTTTTGGGTTGTATAGCTACAATGGTGACCATTTTGGCCTTGTATATTGATTAGATGTAGCTTGTTGGCCAGCTGGGCCTTGTTGTTGTTATTGGAAGCTTAGAAACCTATTGTCCTAGCTGATATTATATATACCTGCATTCAGTTTTCGTGTAGATATCATGGTGGCCTTCAGGGCCAGCATAGCATTTATGCTTTCCTAGATATCATGGCAGCCTCGATGGCTCAAACAGGACTTATGTGCTACTTGCTTATTGCTTTAGATAAACAGTTGGGAGTAGCTATTTTCTTTCTAGACCTATTGACAGGGGCCTTGCTAGCTGAGGTCTGATTTTTAATTCAAGATATAATTGTTATTTTCTTGATTTTATGTGGCTGATATGCGCCATTGGAAAATGGTTCAGCAGGGTCAGCTTTAGTCTAAGTTTTGGCATCAGGTGCCAGTTGTGCCCCCCTAGTTTGACGCGTGACAAACTTTGTATCAGAGCAATATCATATCCTAGGGATTCTGTAAGCTGTGTCTAGTAGATTTTTATTTGTAAATGTGTTGTTTACCATATTTAATAAACAGGAAACTACAGACATTGTTCAGGAAAGTTACCCTTTTTTTTGCTCAAATTGTGTTGTAGAGCTAAGCCATAATGATTGAGTTCTTTGGCTTATGATTGTTATTGGACTTGTGCTAAACACACACTTAATAATGATATGTATATCTCTTTGGATTCATTCCATTGCATGGAACATAGAAAGCCTTCGATATTAGCAGTATATGGATGAGAGAGTTCAGAAAGAGCCGCAGAAAACAACTAGGCTTATGGGACTTCAAACAAAAGATCAGGTTGGCTCTAGACCTTGGTATTCTTGAAGACCACCTAGGCCCCCATGAAAATAGTCCCAGGGTAGCAGATTGGATCACTTGGGGTAGTCATGTTCGAGTAAGAGCTCACGAACATCAAGCTCACAATAGTACAGGGCCTAAGAGCAGTCTAGATCAGTTGTGCTGCATTATGATACTTTTGGTAGAGCACATGTTGAGAGATGCCATTAGGGATATAGAGTATGTTATTTCTTGTGATCATAAGGTCATATACTGAGATATTTTCTGTTGATAGACCAGAATGGTTTAGGACAGAGGGTCAGATCAATAACAGGGTTGTCTTCCTTAATAAATCCTATAGAGTATAGGTCCTAGACTTTAGCAGGTATAGTCGAGGATGTGAGGGAGCATCTAGTCTGGCAGAGGCTAAAATTGTACTTATTCACTGATAGGTTGTCAAGATCTAGAGCCATCGCTAGATATTATGATAGATACATTGAGTGTTTGCTCCCACTATGTTTTTGATAGATCAAGGCTCCACATTATCATATGTTACCCCATTAATTGTTATGAAGTTTTGTATAGTACTAGATTCATTGCAGCGACCATTTGCTATGTCTACCCCAATTGGCAACTCTATTATTGCTAGGAGGATTTATCGAGGTTGCATGGCAGAGATTGTTGAATGTCTAGCCTTTGCATAATCCTATAGAGATAGACATGCTTGACTTTGATATTACTATAGGCTTGCCAATATCAACTGCCAAGCAAAGATTGTTATATTTCACTTTCCAAGTGAAATAGTTTGAAAGTTGAAGGGTAATGTAACAACGTTGAAAGGCAGGTTTATTTTCTATCTTCAGGCAAAGAAAATGATTGCCAAAGGCTGGATTTACCATATTGTAGATATTAATGCTGAGCCACCTAATCTTTAGTCTATTCCAGTGGTTAATGAGTTTCCAAATGTGTTTCTATATAAGCTTCCTGGTATTCCCCAGAGTGTGAGATTGACATTTCTATTCATATGCTTCTAGGTATTCAGTTGATTTTTGGTCCTCCTTACCAGATGGATCCAGCTGAGCTGAAGGAGTTGAAAGAGCAATTGAAGGACTTGCTTGATAAAGGCTTCATCAAGCCTAGTGCTTCACCTTGGGGTGAACTAGTATTGTTTGTGAAAAATAAAGATGGCTCACTAAGAATATGTATAGATTATCGGCAACTAAGCAAGTTGACTATTACAAACAAATACCCATTGCCAATGATTGATGACTAATTTGACTAGGTATAAGGTGCTCAATTTCTCAAAGATTGATTTACATTCAGGGTACCATCAGGTACGAGTTCGGGATAGTGATATTCTGAAGATAACCTTTAAGATCATATATGGCTATTTTGAGTTTCTTGTGATGTCTTTCGGATTGACGAATACCCTAGCAGTATTTGTGGACCTGATGAGTATTATATTCAGTACATTTTAGACTTGTTTGTCATAGTGTTTATTGATGATATTCTAGTATATTCATGGTCAAAGGCTGAACATAGAGACCATCCAATGCTTCCAGTACATTAGAATCAGAAGTAGTATGCTAAACACTCAAAGTGTGAGTTTTGGTTGCATTTTGTGTCCTTTTTAGGCCATATTGTATCAGATGTTGGTATTCAAGTTAATTCACAGAAGATTGAGGCTGTGAAGACTTGTCCTAGACCTATGACCCCGACAGAAGTTCATAGTTTTTTGGGGTTAGGAAGGTATTATAGAAGGTTTGTGGAAGGATTCTCTTCACCTTCACCACACTTGACAAAGTTGACTTAGAAATAAGCTAAGTTTTAGTGGACTGCAGCTTGCGAGTAGAGTTTCCAGGAGCTGAAAGACAGATTAACTTCAGGACTAGTTTTGACCTTAACACCTGTCTAGAGGGATAGGCGGTGTATTGGATGCTTCAGGCATCAGGCTGGGTTGCATTCTGATGCAATATGGAAAGACAATTGATTATGCTTTGAGACAGTTAAATAAGAATAAGAAGAACTACTAGACCCATGATTTAGAGTTAGTTGCAGTTATTCATGCCCTGAAGATTTGGACGCATTACTTTTATGGTATTCATGTTGATATTTATATAGATCATAAGAGCCTCTATTATATTTTATACATGAAGTGTTGAACCTGCGATAATGTCCATAGGTTGAATTACTGAAAGACTGTGATGTGAAAATCTTAAATCACCTAGGGAAAGACAATATAGTAGAAGATGCCCTCAGTCATAAGTTTATGGGCAATCTATCATATTTGGGAGTTGAGAAATAGAAGATAGCCCAGGGGATCCATTAGCTAGCTTGTTTAGGGGTTAGATTGTTAGACTCTAATGATACTAGGGTCACAGTCCAGGATACAGCCGTATTATCTCCAGTTGTGGATGTGAAGGCATGACAATGCGAGGATCCTAGCTTAGAGAAATTTAGAGGCAAGGCTCAGCACTGAGAGTTTATAGCTATTGATATAGCAGGATATAAAGTCCTTAGATATAGAGTTTGGTTATATGTTCCAGATGTTGCAAGGCTTCGACAACAGATTATGGAAGAGGCACGCCATTCCTACTATTCTATTCATCCACGATCCATGAAAATGTATCATAATATTAAAGAGATTTATTAGTGGCCGGGAATAAAGAGGACATAGGTGAGTTCATGGAAAATTGCCCAAATTTTTAGCAGGTAAAGATAGAGCATCAGAAGGCCAATGGGCTAACTTAGGAGACAGTTATTCCACTGTGGAAGTGGGATGCAATAAATATGGATTTTCTCACAGGTTTGCCTCGTTTGTGATGGAAGTTTGATTCTATTTGGATGATTGTTGATAGGATAACAAAATCAGCAGGTAAAGATAGAGTATCAAAAGCCTAGTGAGTTAACTTAGGAGATAGTTATTCCATTGTGGAAGTGGGAGGCAATAAATATGTATTTTGTCATAGGTTGTCCTCGTTTGCAATGGAAGTTTGATTCTATTTAGGTGATTGTTGATAGACTACCAAAATCAGCCCATTTCTTGCTAGTCAGGGCCACATTCTCAACTAAAGATTATGTTGGGCTGTACAATAGGGAAATAGTCAGACTCCATGGTATCCCAGAATTGATTATTTCAGATAGAGGGGTATAGTTTATAGCATATTTTTGGCGATATTTCCAGAAGGATTTGTGGACTCAGGTTAATCTTAGTACAACTTTTCATCCTCAGACTAATGGCCAAGCCAAATGTACGATTCAGACACTTGAGGACATATTTCGGGTATGTGTGCTAGATTTCAAGTGGAGTTGGGATTATCCCTTATCGCTTATTGAGTTCTCTTATAAAAAAACTATAATTCCAACATCAGTATGGCACCGTACGAGGCTTTATATGGGTAAAAATACCAATCCCCTCTTGGTTAGTTTGAGGTTGGAGAGTTAGGGTTGCTTGGACTTGCCATAATGTTGTAGATCGTGAAAAAGGTTAAGCTAATTAGAGAGCACTTGTTGATACCTTAGAGCTGCTAGAAATCATATTCGGATGTTAAGCGAGAGGACTTAGAGCTCAATATTGATGATTGGGTCTTTCTGAAGGTTTCACCTATGAAGTGCGTTATGTTATTTGGTAGAAAAGGAAAGCTGAGACCTTAATACATTGAACCTTACCGTATAGCACAATAGATAGGCAAAGTTTCTTACCACCTAGAGTTTCTTACCAGCTAGAGTTGCCTCCTGAATTATAGGTAGTGCAACAATTCTTTCATGTTTCTATGTTATAGAAGTATATCGGAGATCCAATACACATAGTACTGATAACAGATGTTAAGATTTCAGAGGAATTATCTTATGAAGAAGTCCTTATTGCCATAGGAGACTGACCGATTAGAATAGCATGGAATAAGGACATAGCTTCAGCAAATGTGTTGTGGTGGAATCGTAATATCAAGGAGATGACATTGGAAGGTGAAGAGGACATGAAATCCTATCGCCACATATTCACTCTTTCAGATGATATTGGGAACAGAAATATAGCAAGCCCTAATATGAGTACTTAAGGTATGTGACTTGTGTATTATATGAGTTCTTGTGTTGTTTCTCACGATGCCACAAAAATTATCATCATTCAAAGATGAATATTCCTAAGGGGGGAGGATGTAACACCCCTCCCATTTAAACATTTAAATTAACCCATGCCTCAGGGATAAGACAAAGATTACTTAATATGTTAAGAATGTTTTTTATGAGGTATGTTAATTGGACAATGATCGTATATTAAGTTTTGAATTCAAGCTAGTTTCAAATTAAAAGTCGGAAAAAATAAGTATAAGTTCCTCTAATAAATTCTCTGAAATTTTTGATCAAATGTCTTGAAGCTTTTCTCCTATTATATAAAGCTTTAGAAGGCTCCCGACCTACCAAATCGAAGGTCTATAAGTCTAGATTTAATCATATCAAACTGTTTGACCAACTGACCATAGAGTAAGAAGTTATGATCGTTTTACTGTGGACTGTCTAGGAAACCCGGGTTACGAATCCAGGTCAGGTTGAGACAAAAGGGGCTTTTGTACTTAAAAACATTTCATTTTCATATTTTCTTGAGACAAAAACATCCTGCAGCCATGGTTAAGGATTTGAAGAACTTCTAGTTATGAAAACACCTCCTTCTAGCTTGATTCCTCCTTTCCCCAAGTTTGGAAAAGTGTTCTTCTCGTTGCAAGCATCATTTTATGCCATTTTTTATCATTTTTCATTGTGGTTGAAGAATTTTCATGTGGAATCTGTTTTCTAAGTTTGGTAAAAGATGTGTCTACTTTGTGGTAAGGTTTTACACCTACTTTTCATAGACTTTTATGGTTTTAAGTTAAAAATTGATTCCTACGATGTAAGGTTCATTTGGTGTGTTTCCATAGTGTTGTGGCAGCAGTATGATGTTGAACATCTGAGGCAGTTTTTTGTGATTGATAAATAGAAGCTTTTGGTAAAGGTAAGTTTCCTTCAATCCTATCCCTAATTATTTTATGTTTATATATCATTTTGTAGATTTTCGAGCCACGAAGCGGTGTTTTACATATCGTGTCTCCAGGCAGCCTATTTGGCTTATTGAGTTGGGCTATTATTTTTGTATATTGATAGTGTTAAGGTGTTGGAGGGTCTGGGGTTGGTGTTCTTCTTATCGAAGATGCATATGATGATTGTCAAATTGAACGACGTGAAGTATGCCTTGTTATATCGCCTCAGGAGCTCGCTTCTCTTGTGAGATATTGATAGCTTCTCGTTGTGGTTAAATTAGGCTAGTCATATTAACGACCTTAAATCCTTATCAATTGGCTATGGCTCATCTTGCAGCATTTTTTATTCTCGCATTTGTTGCATTACCTTTGGTCAATAAAGTATCATAGCAACACATTTAGGGCTTTGGTCTAAAGGTATGTTAAGGCTTCCTTTTCACTTTATTGCATGACCTGAAGGCTTAAGCTTGTTATAGCTTGTATAACATTGTTATTTGACTGTAGCCTTATATCATTGAGTTTGTTACCACAACATGATATAGTGTCTAGGAGAAACACTCTATTCCTTACTTAGCGGCCTTGAAAAGCATGTTATGATTGTACTGAGGTCATCTATTATTACTTGCTATTCTTGTGCTTTTTTTATCGCCTAGTTTCCGCCGATGACCATATTTTGGCCTCAGCAGACACTGACACTATAGGGTTTTGGAGCCTATATTTTGATAACTCTACCATGCCTATAGGCCGGGAAGACCATGTCTATTGTCCAGGTAGACTATGCCTATGGGGCGGACAAGTTGTACCTATGGGGAAGTGATAAATCGGTAATCTACCAATTTATTGAGCCTTTATTCATGAATTATTGCTATGTTTTGATGAGATTTAGAGGTTCTTATGGCCTTTATTGATGTCTATGCAGGTACTTTTGATCAAAGATATAAAACAAGGAAATGGACCCAAAAGGATCCAAAAAGGAGTGAAGTGTAAGGTGAGCAAACAAGACAAAGATTCTGCTGAGAGATGCGGTGCTCGTGCGACATGCACTTACCCTGGTGCAGAATGTATCTTCCACTACATGTAGGTGAAAGTTGACTGAATAATCTATTAGGTGGTGTGATCACTGTGCAACGCGCACAATGCCTGGTGCGAACCACACCTCACTTCGCATGAGCTCCCAAAGTTGCCTGAGTCACTAGTTCATTGAAGGGGTATGCGACGCGCACAAGCTGACTTGTGAACTGCTTGTTGCACAGCACACCACCCGAGGGAATATTTGTCCATTTTATGTGACGTTTTGGGAATGTTCAAAAACCTATTTTAGGTACATTTGTAAAGAGTTCAGCTAGCACTGAGTTTTAGAAAGATATTCTTAGATTTGTGAACAAGTTCTCCTTTCTAAGAACAAGAAGAGAGTTTCAACAAATTCCTTCTTCTTAATTCTTAGAACCACCATTTGTGTACAAATTGAGCTTGGATATTGACACATTTAGCTTGAATTGAAAGGAAATTGAACAACCCATTTGGTATACCCCTTTCCTTAAGGATGAGTAGCTAAACCTCTTATCTAGGGATGTGTTGATAATGGATACTTGATGAATGGGTGTGGGTGTTGCTAATTCTTCTTTATAAATTCTTATTTGACATGGGTCTAGTGATTTCACCACATTTTAACTCTAAAATTAGTGGTTGCAAATATTGATTTTCCTTACTTGGTTATGTTGTTGCTTGAAAGAGAATTTATAATTCAGATGTGAAATTACTAGTGGGAACTTGGGCTTCCATTCAGATTGAGGCTAGAAATAGCTCATACCTACACAAGGAACAAAAGTATCAAACACCAATATAATCATATAAATCAATGTGTTGGGACATGATTAGGCCAAAGAAACGAGGCCAAACGAGACTGGACAGACCTCGGCAGAGTTGCTATTTTGGGGACTGTAAAAACTAGTCATCGCGATTGCTGGATTTTTCATTGTGATCGCGAAGACCAATATATTTTTTTCAGAAAATAAAGCATCACAATTGTGGAATGGATCATCCTGATCATGAAAATCAGGGAATTTGTTCCTCGCTATCGCAGGATTGGGCATCGCGATCGCGAGGGTCATCTTTTTGCCCAGAAAAATTCATTTAGACATATTGTCGAACAGGTGCTTTGAACCATTTAGTTCACCATTTTTACACCACGTGGGGGTCAATTTTTATCCCAAAGATCAGTAAACAGTATTCTAACCCCCGACAAAATTTCACCCACAATTTTATACCACATCATCCGATTCACACCTAATGTTGAAAGCAAAATTGATACCCCCTTGGGTGTTTAAAACCACTTACTTTAGCACAATAAGGGTAAATAAAAAAAGAGAAAATGGAGTTCATACCTGAAGATTTGCAAAGATTCAACAGAATTGAAGTTGATGGAATGTATTATTTTTGCCTTGGAAGAGAAAAGTATCCAAGTTTCAGAGCAAAATTTGCTTATAAAATGGCTCCTCTAATTTTTTATTTACCTTGAAACTGCTCGTTGCCTCGCGGTCACGTGGTCTTATCATGCAATCGCTATTAGTTAAAATCACTTGACTCTATGGAATCGCGAAGAGTTCATGCAGTCGCAAAGAGTCAGCGAGAATTTACCTCATCGCGATCGTGAGAGTCAGGGCTCGCGATCGCGATGCCTTAGCAACACCTGATTTTTCAGAAATCTTCGCAGTGCACTATTTTTTCGTGCAAAGTTGGGTGCAACGGGTACTTTGGTAGGTGTAAAATGCACTAATTTCACACAAACCAATATTTTTGCTCAGTTCACTATTTTATTGTGCGATGGGCACTTTTCCAGGTGCAAAATGCACATTTTTCAGAGGTATTTTTGGTACTTTTCAACACTTGGTTCCTCTTCTCATTCCCTTGGACACCTAAAAATAAATCAAAAAGAAACAAAAAGTGAAGGAAAGCATAAAGAAGAATTTTTCAAATGATGGGTTGCCTCCCATCAAGTGCACAATTTAATGTCACCGCGCGACGCACGATATGTCACCATTTGGTCTCCATTTGGAGGATTTGAACCTTCGACCCAAACTTGAATCAAACTTCCGGTGACAATCACGGGGTGAAGGTATGAACATGAGAAGGCCATTTTCATGATTTCGCATTTTGTACTTTTTTGCCTTCAAGTGAGGAAGGTCTCTTGTCTTCTATCCATGACAACTTTAAAATCGGATAAACTTTGATCCATCCTCTTTCCAATGTCTTCCAAAAGCTTGATTACATCAAATTTTATCCATTCAACCAAACTCAAGCTCAAAAAATTATTGGAGTAGGATTTCGGTGTCTCCACCTTCAAACTTTCCTCATTCATAAAATCCTCACTTTCAAATGAACTAGAGTCTTTCAAGAAGAATCGTTGGACTTTGTCTTGCAACTCTAGTATCATTCGCTTGATCTCGACATCATGATCTTTGTATAAGGTAGTTGGTTGCCACAACACCTTTGAGTCATGAGCATCCCTTGTGTCCTCCTCTTCAATAGGGAACAACTCAAAACTACTACCCACTATCGTGCATTTTCAACATGAGCATTCACATCGGCGTTCAAATTTCGGATAGCATTTTCAAGAAGCCTTTCTTTTTTCCTTCTCTTGGCATGCCTTTTCAACAATATCTCGAACATTGGTAACATTATTTCACGTTGTTCCCCGTAGGGCTCAAGTTGGTGAGCTTGATTTAACATCCATTCTTGGGTCACAACCTCACCTAATAAAACAATTTCCTCTTGTTGGGGTTCAAGCACTACCAGTATGAACTCACTTCCGGGCGATCCCATATTTTGCAAATCTTCATCAGCATCCCAAAAGTGAATTTGATTGAGCTTAATATTTGATACATGTTCATTGAGTGGGCTTGGAGGGTTTTCTTCACTAATTTGACCAAGAGAAGTGGACAATTCTGCCATGGATTGCACGGCATGATTGCACTCCTCTTCTTCCTTAGCTCTCGTGTCCACAAAGCCTTGTTTTATGGACTGTACACCCTCCTCTAGGATGTCTTGCTTAGACAATAGAGATTGAAGCATGGTGTATACACTTTCTGGGTAGGTTCCTTCTTCACGTGCTAAGTCACGATTCCTATTAAGATCACAAGCACCAATAGCAACATTATTAGCACAAGAGGGGAGAGGAGGACAGTAATCATTAGGGCATTCTCTCCAATGTCTATCACGACCACCATACAAATCACAATTGCGCCCATTATAGGATCATAAAGGTAAATACCTCCCTCCTCTAGGACCAATTTTACAATACCACCAAATGTAGGGCCCTCCATAATAACGACAAGGATTCTTATAAGGGCCCTCGCCAAAGTTTCTATTATTCCAAGATGCCATGGTATTAAATAACAATTAAAATGAAACAAAACAAAAAAAACTATTCACAAAATTGAACAAGAGTAAGTAAACTAAAATTCTAAACTAACTCAATATGCAAAATTGCTCCCCGAAAATGGAGCCATTTTTGGTAACGCTCAAACTTACTCTCCAAGATGGAGGTATCATAGATCGTTAAGCAAAACACATTTATATTCCCGATGGGAGTCGGGGTCGATCCCACAGAGAATAATCTAATCACGATTGAGCTAATAAAGAATAAAAGAAACTTATTGAAGTTCAATAAAAAAAGGAAAAAGATATCAATTTGGGGGTTTTAACTAAAACTAAAAGATAAAAGAAAACCAAATGAAAGATAGATTTGATCAATGCCTTTAATCTTGCTTACACCAAGCAAGGAAAACAAGGGAGAATTGGGAATGGGAATTCAATTCACAAGACTTACACCCAATTAACACATAGGTAGTCTTGGTTAAAGGTATGCTTAACCATCTCTCGACAAATCAAGCATATATCTCCTGTGTTCTCTCGAATCACCACGAGTGATGAATGACCAATCAATTCAACTTGGGTGAGTTGGCTATCTCTAGATCCAACTCTTAGATGGGGGTTTTGGTGAATTGAGCTATTCCTAGGCTCAATCTAGAGTGGAATCCCAAATCTGCACTATTGAACCATCCCGAATTAAGGAACTCCTCTCTCAAGCAAGAACCCAATTAGAATGCTAAGTCAATGTTTGCAACCATTAACTACAAATTCAAGCATGGATGATTCAATAGACCCACATAATTAATCAAGAACAAATATAAAACATGAATTCAATACCCAAACAATTATTATCTCTAACACAAAACCCAAATCTCAATTCAACAATCACACCTACAAATTAGCAATTAAGAACAAGAGTTGAAGAATGGAAACTAAGGATTTTATAATAAAGGGCATCCAAATCTTCACTCATATGGTGTTAGTTGATGAACTTGATCTCCAAGCTTATCAAGGGTTGTGAAAATTTCCAAATATCCTTTCCAAAATGGTTGAGAAGAGTTTTATGTGAGTTGGGGTTTCAAAAAATGGGAATTTCCAAATCTGTCCTGCAGCTGATGACGTCTTCATCGCGATCGCGTGCATATGCCTCATGATCATGATGTTTTATGATGTCCTTCTATGTGGTCACGTGACTACACTCTCGCGATTGCGTGTCTTTGAGTTCTTGTGCATCACGATCGCCTGACTCCACTCTCGCGATCACGATAGGCAACTTAATGCCAGTGATCAGCAGCTCCTTTTAGCTCCATTTGACTTGTTTTGATTTAAATTTTTCCTAAACACTTCTAAAACAGAAAAACTTATAAAATAGAAGTAATCTGTGTCAATTGCACTATTTATCCACTTTAAACTTAGCAAAAGCATAAGATTAAAAGTTAAATAAGTAGATAGAATACCAACTTATCACCGACCAACTAATAATATTATTGCTAAAGACATGAGGAATTTAAGGAATATTTGCCAAATTTCAGTCTCCATAATTGATCTAGAAGAGAGGTAAGGTCTGCACCTAGAAACCAAATCTAGAGAATTAAAAGAGATGCTATGTGATGTTTCTATTAGTTGTGTTATTTTACTTCTTTACTAGCTCCTTTCTTGATTTGGTTATCTTATGTCTATTAACTCAAATTGTGCATGTTGTAATTTCTGGTTTGACATCTACGAATTTATAGGTTGGGGGTTTTACTTTTATCCATGTTTATAATAACTTGACTTGCAGCTGGAACCTCTTAATAATTTGTATATGTTAGTATTTGTGAATCTACAAAAAAGAAAACTTGGTTAGCAAAATCATTCGCTAGCATGTTTCCCTACATGTAACTGTGATGCAGCTCCATAGGATGCTGACTTCTCAGTGCATTAATCTTCTTCACTTCCATAGTTAAGCTCCAAGGTACTTCCCAAATCCCATCAAGTACCTTCTTAAGGGTGAGGGAGTCTGTTTCCAATATGCTAAGAAGCAGTTCATTACTTATATAGTATTTTAAACCACTTCTCAAACCAATAGTTTTGCCACCAAATTAGGATCATCCTCCAATCTCTTAGCCTCAGGACAAATCGGTTCCCCCCTCCATTCCTAATGCAAAAAGCTACCGAACTAGGGCTTGAGTTTCCTTTAGTGTCCCCATTCAAATTGCATTTGTATGTACCCACATCAGGCAAAGTCTAGTAAACTATACTACAATTTATAAGTGGGGTGTATTCTGCAAAGAACTATACAATATCTAGCCAGTTTTTGGGAATGTACTTCATCTAAGGATACATAGTGGTAGCCAAGTTGTGAATATTCCTGTTAACTTCCATGATCATTCCATAGTATGACATCTTTCCCCCACGAGTAATAATATTCCTCCTCTTTTATATCTACCAGAGTACTAGTACTGGGATGTCCTTATACAAAGGTTTGACCTTAGTAGCACAATCTTGAGAACCTCGAAGGGACTGATGTACCGGGGGCAGAGCTTACCCTTCTTACCGAACTGCATAACCTCCTTCGTTGGTGACACTTTCACTAACATATGTTCACCAACTTGGAAATCTATGTCTCTTACCTTGCGATCTGCGTACTCTTTCTGCCTGCTTTGGGTTGCTAGCAACTTGGTCTGAATTCCCTTTACTTTTTCCTGAGCTTCACTTACCAAGTCCACACCCAAAGGTTTCACATCGTCTGCCTCAAACCACCCTATGGGTGATCTACATCCCCTCCCATACAGTGCCTCAAATAGTGCCATATCGATACTGGAGTGGTAGCTATTATTTAATGAGAACTCACACAATAGTAGAAACTGGTCCCAATGACCCCCAAAGTTTATCACACATGCTCTCAGCATGTCTTCCAATACTTGAATTGTCCTCTCTGACTGACCGTCTATCTTAGGATGAAATGCCATGATGAAAGTGAGTTGAGTTCCCAACTCTTTGTGCAACTTATCCTAGACCCTAGAGGTAAACTGCATACCCTTGTCTAAAATGATAGAGAGTGGTACCTCATGCATCCTCACAATCTTCTTAACATAGATCTTAGCCAACTGTTGTGAATTATAGTCCACCCTGACCAGAATGAAATAAGTATACTTGGCCAGCCTGTCCACAATGACCCACATAGAGTCATACTTTCCCAAAGTCTTAGGAAGACCCACCACAAAATCCATTTCTATCCTTTCCCACTTCCACTCGAGAATGGGCATATTCTAAAGTAATCTTGCAGGCCTTTGGTGTTCATAATTAACCTGCTGGTAGTTCTGACACTTAGACACATAATCAACTATGTCCCTTTTAATCTCAGGCCACCAATAAAGTTGCCTCAAGTCTTGATACATTTTGGTTATGCCCGGATGAATTAAATACCGCAAACCATGAGCCTCTGCCAACACCTTTTGAATTATGTCATCAACCCGAGGAACAAAAATCCTCCCCATGAAACTCATCACCCGCTGGCATACAACACGACATCCCCAGACTCTCCGGATACTACCTTGCTCTGAATCTTGTTAAACTGTGCATCCTGAAAATGTTTGGCCTTTATTTCTTCTATAAATGTGGATTTGACCTCAACACTAGCCAATACCCCACCCTGTTCTGAGATGCCCAATTGTATGAACATAGACTCTAAAGCCTGAATCTCCTTAGCCAATGGTCATTTGGACACCCCCAAACAAGCCAAACTGTCCATGTTGATTGCCTTCTAGCTCAATGCATCTGCCACCATATTAGCCTTTCCCGGATGATACAGGATAGTAACGTTATAATCGTTCAACAACTCCATCTATCTCCTCTGCCTTAGATTCAAGTCCTTCTGAGTAAACACATGTTGCAGGCTGCAATGGTCCATGAACACTTCACACTTGACACCATAGAGGTAGTGCCTCCAAATCTTGAGTGCAAAGACCACTGTTGTCAACACCAAGTTGTGGCTTGGATAATTCTTCTCATGAGGCTTCAACTGCCTTGAAGCATAAGATATAACATTCTTGTCCTGCATTAACACAACATCCAAACCCAAATGTGAAGTATCACAATACATAATGAAATCCTTACCTTCAACTAGCAATGATAGAATAGGAGCTGTAGTAAGAAGTGTCTTGAGCTTTTGGAAGCTCTCCTCACACTTGTCGAACCACACAAATGGTACCTCTTTCTGAGTCAACCTTGTCAAGTGAGTAGCGATGGATGCAAAGTCCTTGACAAATCTGCGATAGTAGCCTGCAAGCCCTACAAAACTCCTAACCATGGTCACAGAGCTAGGCCGAACCCAACTCTTAACTTCCTCAATCTTCTGGGGATCCACTATCACCCCCTTTGACGACACCACATGCCATAAGAAGGCGACTGAAGTCAACTAGAATTCACACTTGGAAAACTTGGCATATAGTCTTTGGTGCATCAAAATATCCAAAATAATACGAAGAAGCTCCACATGCTCCTCCCTACTCTTGGAGTAAATCAGAATATCATCAATAAACACGATGATGAACGAATCCAGATACAATTTGAATACTCCATTCATCAAACTCATGAATGTCGCCGGTGCATTGGTCAACCCAAACGACATCACTAGGAACTCATAATGCCCATATCAAGTCCAAAATGTTGTCTTAGGGATGTCCTCAGGCCTAATATTTAACTAATGGTACCCTGACCTTAAGTTAATTTTTGAAAATACAAACGCACCTTGCAACTGGTCAAAGAGGTCATCTATGCGAGGTAAAGGATATTTGTTTTGGATGGCGTCCTTGTTCAATTGCCTGTAGTCTATACACATCCTCAAAATACCATCTTTCTTTTTTCCCGAATAACACCAAAGCACCCCAAGGTGAAGCACTGGGACGGATAAAGCCTTTATCTAAGAGTTCCTGAAGCTGAGTCTTAAGTTCCCTCAACTCTGTTGAAGTCATGCAATAAGGAGGAATAGAAATCGGGCGAGTGCCCGACTTCAAGTCTATACAAAAGTCAATGCCGGGCAAATCTGCCAAAAACACCTCTTGAAACTCTGAAACTACCAGAACTGACTTAATTGATGGGGACTCCACACTATCATCCTGTAGATGAGCCTAGAAGTCCAAACACCCTCTTCCCACTAACTTTCTAGCCTGAAACAATGATATGATCTTAGCTGGCTTAGGCCTATACACACCTTCCCACTCTAGCCTATCCTTACCCAGAATTTCTATAGTCACGGTCTTAGTATTACAATTAAACACTGCATGATATGGATATAGCCAGGTTATACCCAAAATAATATCAAAATCTAACATGTCCAAAATAACCAAATCTACCCAAGTCTGCAACCCCACAAACACCATAGGACAAGTACGATAAACATGGTTTACTATCACAGACTCTCCAATTAGGGTATAAACATGAATAGGGGAATAAAGGACATCACAAATCAAATCTAGACCCAAAGTAAATTTCACACAAAGATATGAATAAGTAGAACCTGGGTCAAATAGTACAAAGGCCATACTGTCATAGATTAGAATTGTACTTGTGATCACCGCATCTGATGCCTCAGCCTCAGACTTCCCTGGAAATGCATAGCAATAGGACTGGTCATCAATCCGAGCAACTTCCCTGGCTGGCTGCGCCACCCCCTGCCCGTGTTACTATTTTCTTTGTCTCCCCGTCCTCCTAAGTTACCTCACCCATCCTATGAATGACTCTTAGGGTAGCCACCTCTACCTGTTGGAACCACAGCCTTAGATAGTTGTTCAGTCTGATTACTTGCCTACCTATGAGGTTGATGTGCCGCCGTTTTACGGCACTTTCGACTCCTTTAAACTAAGAACAACCGTACGTTTTTAAGCAACCGTTGTCGTTTTTGATGTTTTTATGTTGTATTTTCAGGAAATGGAGACAAACATGGAAACGGAAGGAAATACGCGAAAAACGACATTCTGCCTAAGAGTGACGGCCTGAGTGATGGCCCGTCACACATGTGATGGTCCGTCACAGTGACCGTCACACCAAGGCAGCACCACTGCCTAGTGGTGACGGCCCAGGCGACGGTCCGTCAAGCCAGTGACGGTCCGTCAGCCTGGCAGTCGCTACGCGGAATTTTGACGATTTTGGGATTTGTTTTCTAGACTCCTATAAATACCCTATGTTAGGTTTATTTTCATTATGCAATTAAAAAAGCTTTTTACAATAGTTTTAGGAGAGATTTTAGTCAACTTGAAGATCAAGAAACACGTTTTCTACTTCTTGAATTCGTGTTCTTGAATCGTTCTTGGGATCTTGTTATTCTTGTTCTTGGATTATTGAGGATTGTTTTCAATACATTGTAAGGATTTCTTTTCTTTATTATGAACATGACTTTCTTCTATTCTTCTATAAGCATGATTAACTAAAACTCTCACAACTAGGGTTGTGGGAGCCATGGCAAACGTAGCAAGATAGATTCCGGGTAGCGACGGGTTCAAAATACATGTTGTCACGTTGTTAATCATCCGTTGTGTAACATTTTCTAGTGGTTGCAAACATTAGAACATGCCTAGGTTTAATTTGCTTGAGTAAAGAGATTAAAACCGGGAAACTTTATTAACGACGAGGATTCGAGACTACTAACTCTCGTCTTATGATTAATGCTGTAACTAGATTAATCTACTTGATGTTTAGGATTGAAATCTAAAAGCACACCTTTTCAAGTTCGAGAGAATTGAAAAGTAAATTTGTCTATTTGGTTGAGAAACGTTTAGACGATACCATTGATTCAATCGCATCTTGACACGGATATAGAAAGAACCCCGTTAAGCCTAGAATCGACTTTGTTACTAACGCCATGGTAAACACTTCCCTAGTTCTCTCTCTCCTATTGCTTATCATTCATACGTTAAGTGTTTGTTTTGTTTACAAATATTGATCACAAACCCCCCCCCCTATTTACCGGAAACTATTGACCATTAGTCACGTACTTCACTAAAGGCTTAATCTTCACCATATTCTCTGTGGGATTCGACCCCAACCTTTGTTGGGTTCTATATTTGACTACGACCGCTTACGATTCGTTAATTTGAGGTGTAGTTTGGGCGTTATCAAAAAGTGGCGCCGTTGCCGGGGAATACGGTTGTTAATTAAGTCTGGTGTGTTTATTTGACTCTTAGTCATACTTTCCTGCTTTACGTTTTTTTTTGTTGTTTTTGTTATCGACAAGGTACATAGTTGTGCATGCCAAGTACCCGGAGCTCGGGTGAATCAATATTACCTTACGATCCCAAGCTTGCTAGAACATTAAGGCGGAATATGGCCGCATAACTAGTGCAGCAAGGCTCGCTGCAGAACTGCAGGCCCAACAAAATCTGAATGCTGGTGGTCTGCAGGATGAGATCGCACGGAATGATGAGGATCTCGACTTAGATGGAGCTGGCGCTACGGGCGCCATCGTTGTTCCACCGCTACCGCCCGGAGCCAAGTTCAACATCACTAGCACGATGATCCAGCTGTTGAACTTGAGAGGAGTGTTCCGAGGTGTCGCTGGGGATGATCCAAACCAGCACCTAATGAATTTCGTGGGCATATGCAAGTCGTTTGAACTGCCGGGCGTGAGTCAGACAGCGATCAGGCTCAAGTTGTTTCCATTGTCTCTGTCTGATGAGGCAGCATTGTGGTTGACAGAGCTGACCCCTGACTCTATCGCAACGTGGGGAGAGTTGAGAGGAGCTTTCCTAGAAAGGTTCTTTCCTCCCTCTCGGATGATACAGTTGAGGGATGAGATTAGCAACTTCAGACAGCAACCGCACGAAGCACTGCACAAGACTTGGTTGCGATTCAAAAAGAAGATAACACAATGCCCGAACCATCAGTTGACCGATAACTTTTTGATGCAGACGTTCTACCGGGCACTGAATTCGGCTACCAAGCCGACGTTAGACAACGCAGCAGGTGGTGCATTCATGGGTCTTACCTTTGTTGAGGCCACAACTACTTTGGACAGGCTCACCAAAACCAACAGGGCCTGGCACACACGAGATTCAGAGGTTGCAGCTAGCACCTATACCGTTGGTATGTCAGCAGAGCAGTGTAGGAAAGAGGAGGAGCGCGACCAAGACATGGCGCATCTAAAAACGCAGTTGGATCTCCTGACAAAGCACATGTTTTCAGGAGGCATGGAGAAGGTGAAAGCCGTAGGTTCGCAAGGTAGAGCACCCGAGGTTGAATCTAATGAGGAGGCCAACTATTTGGGGGGTTTCCTGGCCAATGGCCAGGGAAACCAAGGTCGGAACTATCAGCGAGACAACCACTATGAGAAAGGTGGCTACAAAGATCGCGACCAAGGAAACTGGAGGAACAACACCGATAGAGGTGGGTTGTATATACCACCTGGTAATCGGGACAAAGCTGGCAACGAGGCTAAGATGTCCAAACTTGAGAACATGATGGCGAAGATGCTGCTGAAGGTGGAATCGACTGACTCTGGGGTAAAGGCAATGCGGACTGAGTTATCAACATTGTGTCAGGTAGTGGAGTCACATTCCACCGCGATCAAGTAATTAGTGCAGCAAGTGGGTCACATCTCGGCATCTCTAAACCCAAGGAAGACAGGTACCTTGCCGAGCGACACCACTCATCCGAGGAATGATGCAAGCTGTATGGCGATCACGACCAGAAGCGGTAGAACATTACCGGAATCACATCTGGTAACTCAAACTCAAGGTGATGTTGCGGATGATGAAGAGGCGGTAGAGGAGGAAACTCCAAAGCCCGCGGAGAAAAGCAAGGAAGCTGAAAAGCTTCCAACTATGATGCCTCGGCCACCACCTCCTTTCCCCCAGCGTTTGAAGAAGAAAGCTGACGATGGTAAGTTCCTGAACTTCATGACCATGCTGAAGTAGATTTCAATAAACATACCATCGGTGGAAGCGCTGGAACAAATGCCCGATTACGCCAAGTTCATGAAGGACTTGATTACAAAGAAGAGGTCGGTAAGTTTTGAACCGGAAGACAACCTCCACCACTGCAGCGCTATTTCCTGTAGATCGTTAGTGGAAAAGAAAGAAGATCCAGGTGCGTTTACTGTCCCCTGCACTGTTGGGAAGCTCAACTTCGGGAAAGACTTGTGTGATCTGGGTGCGAGCATCAACTTGATGCCGCTAGCCGTCTATAAACAACTGGGTTTGGGAGCTCCTAAACCAATGTCCATAAGAGTGATGATGGCTGACCGTTCAGTAAAGCAACCTGTGGGAATATTGTCTGATGTGCTAGTAAAGATCGGTAAGCTTATATTCCCGGCCGACTTTGTGATCTTGGATTGCAAAGTGGACTTCGAAGTTCCCATAATCTTGGGACGACCATTGTTAGCCACAGCAAGAGCATTGGTCGACATGGAGAGAAACGAGCTGACCTTCCGATTGAACAATGAAGTGGTCAAGTTCGATGTGTCCAAATTGATGAAGCAACCAAGTGACATGAGGGTGGTCGCGGTCATCAATGCTATTGAGGAAGTCCCTGCAGATGTGTATCTTGAGGAGAAGGGTTGTGTTGAAACCCGAGCTGTTATGAGAGTAAGGTCGCGATCGCAAGAGGACGAGCAGGTAAAGGAAAGCGGTGAAGATAGATCAAGAAAATGAAAACACCGCAAGAGAATCTGCAAAGAAAGAGCGAAGAAATTATCGCGACTAGCGATGGAGCCCAAAGAGGAAGCTGGAACGCCACACTCCATCGAGTTCTCCTACTTTGGAGACCCTGGCGGTCTCCAACATCATTCCAGAATCTGAGTCATATCGACTTCACAGGTATTCCTGTATTCTCACAGTTTTAGTTTTCATATGTATGCATTGGGGACAATGCATGAGTCTAAGTTGAGGGTGTGGGGAAACCTGTGAGTCACCACCGAGGGTTTTTGTTGCCGAGTTCTTTTCCCTCCGGTGTGCTATCTAGTAGAACCGGCATGTTTAGGTTGTTATATTTTTTTTAAACTTTTTTAGTGTCTATAGCAAGTATGGCGTTTTTCTTGTTTAAAAATGAGGCCCCTTTAAAAATTTTCTGGTTTTGAGCTTATGTTGAAACGATTGACTGTCTGGATCCTTGTATGTCATTGTGTGATTATGAGTAGAATGAGTATGCCTAAGCCGAGCGGTTGTTTGATAGTTGGTAGCGATATAGTTTCTTGGTGCCAAGAGCGTGTGAGATTATTGTTATAAATTCTTACTCTGTGCATGCATCTAGAACTTGCCCGGTCTATTTTTTTAAGTTTGAAGTTTGGTTGCTTAGGAAAGGATCACAGGCCCTTTTTTTGTGCAGTCCACTTAACCTAAAAGACCGTCCAAATATAAATAATCCCTTGATCCCTGTTTGAGCCATAATTGACCTTATTCTTTCAATAACCTGTCACCATTCCCGTTTAACTTTGAGTTCCTATTTTGGCCCTGGTCCTCCCTAGGACATCGTGCACCTCAACTCAGGCAATCAGCTTAAGTTGAGGGTGGCTACTATAGAGGTAAACCCTGTTTTGGCCTTGGTCCTGCTATGGACATTGTGCACCTCAACGCAGGCAATCAGCTTAAGTTGAGGGTGGCTACTACAGAGGTGAATGATAAGAAAAAGAGGATGGAGAAGATTGGTTGTGAATAGAATGAAAATTCCGGGTGTGTGCCTAAGAAAAGAAAAATAAAAAGAGATGAAAAAGATCGAAAAAGTAATAAAAAGAATTGTCAAAATAAAGAGGCCGCACCTGTAGCTAGAGAGAAGGAAATAAAAAGGCGAATGAGGATGGACAAAGTAAAGGAATGTGGTAATAAGACGTCGGTAGTTCCAAGGAGGGCTTAGTCACTAACCCCTAAATGTATCCTACCTGCACCTGAAGCCTCATTACAAGCCAAAACAAGTCCTGTAGTGATCTTGAGCGGCTTTCTGAAGAACTAAAATAGAATAGTAAGGGCAAGCCTATGGTATCGCATGTGCATTGTTTGAAATCGTTTGTGAGTGTGAGCGCTTACCTAGTCCAAAATCTTGTGTGTGGGATTTCTTTGTGGTGAGGGCACCAAGATGTCTGTATTGTCTATTGATTGTTAGGATAGCTGCGCGTGTGTAAGTAGAATGTTCTATCATATCGGAATGACATGTTTGGATCCATGCAAGTTAGTGTTTCATACATTGTGGGCTACGAGGGAGCTTGATTGAAAAAGATGGTGAATGACCATGAGTTGCTAGAGACACTAGTTTGTTTTCTTAGTTGAGTCGTATTATTGTTTTGTGTCATGTTGCTTTAGGACAAGAGAATGTCTTAAGTTGAGGGTGTTGATGTGCCGCCGTTTTACGGCACTTTCGACTCCTTTAAACTAAGAACAACCGTACGTTTTCAAGCAACCGTTGTCGTTTTTGATGTTTTTATGTTGTATTTTCAGGAAAAGGAGACAAACATGGAAACGGAAGGAAATACGCGAAAAACAACATTCTGCGTAAGAGTGACGGCCTGAGTGACGGCCCGTCACACATGTGACGGTCCGTCACAGTGACCGTCACACCAAGGCAGCACCACTGCCTAGTGGTGACGGCCCAGGCGACGGTCCGTCAAGCCAGTGACGGCCCAGGCGACGGTCCGTCAAGCCAGTGACGGTCCGTCAGCCTGGCCGTCACACCTGGGCAGTCCGCTACGCGGAATCCGGACGATTTTGGGATTTGTTTTCTAGACTCCTATAAATACCCTATGTTAGGTTTATTTTCATTATGCAATTAAAAAAGCTTTTTACAATAGTTTTAGGAGAGATTTTAGTCAACTTGAAGATCAAGAAACACGTTTTCTACTTCTTGAATTCGTGTTCTTGAATCGTTCTTGGGATCTTGTTATTCTTGTTCTTGGATTATTGAGGATTGTTTTCAATACATTGTAAGGATTTCTTTTCTTTATTATGAACATGACTTTCTTCTATTCTTCTATAAGCATGATTAACTAAAACTCTCACAACTAGGGTTGTGGGAGCCATGACAAACGTAGCAAGATAGATTTCGGGTAGCGACGGGTTCAAAATACATGTTGTCACATTGTTAATCATCCGTTGTGTAACGTTTTCTAGTGGTTGCAAACATTAGAACATGCCTAGGTTTAATTTGCTTGAGTAAAGAGATTAAAATCGAGAAACTTGATTAACGATGAGGATTCGAGACTACTAACTCTCGTCTTATGATTAATGCTGTAACTAGATTAATCTACTTGATGTTTAGGATTGAAATCTAAAAGCACACCTTTTCAAGTTCGAGAGAATTGAAAAGTAAATTTGTCTATTTGGTTGAGAAACGTTTAGACGATACCATTAATTCAATCGCATCGTGACACGCATATAGAAAGAACCCCGTTAAGCCTAGAATCGACTTTGTTACTAATGCCATGGTAAACACTTCCCTAGTTCTCTCTCTCCTATTGATTATCATTCATACGTTAAGTGTTTGTTTTGTTTACAAATATTGATCACAAAACCCCCCTATTTACCGGAAACTATTGACCATTAGTCACGTACTTCACTAAAGGCTTAATCTTCACCATATTCTCTGTGGGATTCGACCCCAACCTTGTTGGGTTCTTTACTTGACTACGACCGCTTACGCTTCGTTAATTTGAGGTGTAGTTTGGGCGTTATCAAAAAAGTGGCGCCGTTGCCGGGGAATACGGTTGTTAATTAAGTCTGGTGTGTTTATTTGACTCTTAGTCATACTTTCCTGCTTTACGTTTTTTGTTGTTTTTGTTATCGACAGGGTACATAGTTGTGCATGCCAAGTACCCGGAGCTCGGGTGAATCAATATTACCTTACGATCCCGAGCTTGCTAGAACATTGAGGCGGAATATGGCCGCACAACTAGAGGCAGCAAGGCTCGCTGCAGAACTTCAGGCCCAACAAAATTTGAATGCTGGTGGTCTGCAGGATGAGATCGCACAGAATGATGAGGATCTCGACTTAGATGGAGCTGGCGCTACGGGCGCCATCGTTGTTCCACCGCTACCGCCCGGAGCCAAGTTCAACATCACTAGCACGATGATCCAGCTATTGAACTTGAGAGGAGTGTTCCGAGGTGTCGCTGGGGATGATCCAAACCAGCACCTAATGAATTTTGTGGGCATATGCAAGTCGTTTGAACTGCCGGGCGTGAGTCAGAAGCTGAGTACAAACAGATGAATCCTCTCCTCTTCTATACCCAGAAGTTGAGTAGAAAAATCGGACAAGGCATGAATTTTTTCCTCATATGTTGAAATCGACGTGTTACCCTGTTCAAGGGCCAGGAACTCATCCTTTTAACGATCCCTCAAGGTGCGGGGCACATACTTCTCTAAGAAAAGAAGATGAAACTTTGTTCAGGTCAGCGGAGGCAAAGGTGATGGCTGACACTCTACATGAGACCTTCACCACTACTTGGCATCACCCTGAAGCTGGAAGGTGATGAACTCTACCCCATATTGCTACATAATGCCCAGTTTATGCAGCCTCTCATAACAGTCTAGAATAAACTCAAAAACATCCTCTCTCTCAGTACCCTAAAACGTAGGAGGTTTCAGCTTCAAGAACATAATCAGCATCACGTGCTCATTCCCAGTCATAATCAGACCTAGCATCGGATAGAAGAAGCCATTGTAATACCTGGCTGGGTGCCTGGAACCTGATCTGTCGTACCCATGGGGGTGGCTCCAGCACCTACCAGCCCACTCAGAAAATTCCACACTTGCTGAAATGCCCAGGCATCATACGGGGAAGGCCGGCACCTCCAACAGGTTCCACCTCCGCCTGTTTCGCACCCTCATCAATAACAACCTCAACTTCCTCCTCAACCAGATCCTTGGGTGGGGGAGGGGTCACCGCCCTTGCACCTCCAACTTCTTGTGCTCCACCCCTGGTGAGTATTGCCCTACCCCTGCACCTTCCCCTTCCTCTCCCTCTAACCATTGGTCCCACTACTAGAACCACTGCTCTCGCTCTGTTATTTCTGGTGTTAACCATCTGCGGATAAAAGAGTGAAAGAAGTTAGATACCAATTTGTATCACCAGATACCAATTGGAATCGAGTTATAGCATGAAGGAAGAAAGAAGAGATAGTTTCCTAATGTCCTATAGCCTCTCGAAGAAAAGTACAGATGTCTCTGTACCATTCTGCAAGACTCTAATAGACCCATTTTGGTATGACAAGATCAACGAACCTAGGGCTCTAATACCATCTTTGTCATGACCCAAACTGCTACAAGTGGCACCCATTCTTAACCCCCGGATGAGTTAATCAACAACCCCAAATCAACGCTTAGAGAATCTAACAGCTCAAAACTAATAGCATTAAAGTAAACTAACATTGACCATCAAAATACTAGTAAGACAAGATCCTGCGGGAATCCCCCTAGAAACTGAAAGTCATAATATCAAAATAATCTACCAAAAGTCAAGAATGGGGATGCAACCCCAAAAGAAAACAAGAGTTTAAGTCTAGAAATAATTAGACTATAACTAACTGGAAGAAACCAAGGTAGCCCGATAGAAGCAGCTCACCCTTGAAGTCTTGAATAACTGGGACTAGATCTGATGTCGCGTCATTACTAGAAATTGAGTCTACGGGAACAGATTTGTTAGTAATGGTGTCTAAACTATTGCTATAAAGGTTCTATTGCAACAATTATAACTGTTGCCAGAAGGTGTGGGAGCTATTGACACGGTTTAATCATAAAACCATCACAATTTTAGTAAAACCATTGCAATAGGCTTACCTATAACTACGGTCATATAGACCGTTGCTTTAAAGACATCTATGGTAATAGTTTTATGAAAAAAATATGCATTGGCACGATTATTAAATCCCTCCATAATTTTTCTCAATTCTTTTTAGAAACCCACCTAAAGCTGTCTAATTTATTTGTTTTTGTTTATTTCTAAAATATTTATTTTAAGAAATAGATATAGGCTGGTCTTCTAGAGATAAATCCATTTGCTCTCTTTTCTCAAACCTCTCTCTTCTCTCAAACCTTCTTTTCTCTCTTCAAATGTGAGAAAACATTACATTGAAATCTTAGATTATACTCAACAAGCTATGGGATTTGTTTCTTTGACCTGATATTTGAGAAATCTTTAAGGGTTTCTGTGATTTTAGTTGAGATTTTGCTGAGCCTTAAAATAATTTTACATTATTCCCAGATGATACACTCGAAGAAGCTTCATCGATACAATCAGTTACAAAGAGAGAACCGTCAAAATTTATTGCTATCGTTGGATTACATAGTCGGTGATCTGATTTCAAGTACTACAAGTTGTAAATTTCTTGATGCGTCACTCTTTTCTTCAGCTCGACTTAGCAGATTGAGTTTCTAGTTAGTGATTTCTTTCTCACTGTAATTTTTGTTTTGGGGATTTTGGGTAGTCTTCTTATTTCATCTTACTATGTTGACTACTGTGTATGGGGCGAGTGGATCTGCTGACTAAATTGACAGAAATAAATTTGTTGTGTTGGCTACTATGTTTGAATCTAGGCTTGAAGATCATCACTGTGAATTGTGCTTTCACTGAAAAGCACTATGTGGACTTGTCTGCACAGCCTTTCTTCAATGGGCTTGTTGAATACATTGTGCCTGGCCCCGTTGTTACAATGGTATGGGCAGGTAAGGGTTTAGTTACTACTGGTAGGAAGATAATTGGAGCAACAAATCCATTGGAGTCTTCTGCTAGCACTAATCATGGTGATTATGCTATTAACATTGGGAGGTAAAACATTTTATATCCTGTTTATTCTTTATCTCTAGTGTGCATTACTTTCATTCCAATAGTTAGGACGAATTATATATTTTTGGCACACCTAACCCTAAGTTAAAAGCTCTTTATAATTTCCTTTACTCAATAATGGTGTTGGTTGTGTGGTCATTGAAAGTGTAGATCTTTTTCTTGGATGATCATTGATTGCAGTTTATCCGTGGCTTTAACATGAATAAAAATTCTTATAGATATTATGTGTTTAGCTTTATGTTCTTAAACCAGAACTAGTGCTGAATATTGCATCACAAAATGTCATTTGTGCCAAGTTCACATTTTCTTTTTTCCCAACCTTTCTTGTGATATGTGGGACAAACATCATTATAGGTTGTCCAATTTGCCAATAAATAGTTTAATTTGATAGTCGCAACTGTTATCTTTCTTTTTCACAAGTTGAACTAGTCCATAATTTATCTAGGAAAATGTCACATTTCATTTTAGATTTTTTAGTTCTGTATCTTATCTTGGGGAAAAGTGGATCTAATTTTGCTCGTATGTATTAATGCTTTTTGAGATGACCAAGTAAATTGTGATGTTTGCCCTATCAAATTAGCCTGGTAGCTAGAAGTTTGAGAACCTTAGTAAATGTGCAGAAATGTTATCCATGGAAGCGATTCTATTGAGAGCGCTGATAAAGAAAATTGCTCTTTGGTTTTCTAAAGGTGTTGCAGAGTGGCAGAGCAGCCTTAACTCTTGGATCTATAAGTAAAAACGTTTTATGAGTTGAGTTAGTTTGCTACTCTATTGGTGCCTCTCTCTTTTTTGTTTGCAATTTTGTGAACTTTTAATTGTTGTTCTAGAAACATTGTTGTTTCAGATTAATTTTCATTTGTTGTGTCAAGAAGACTATACGATATAATAATATGAGCAGAGTTACAATAGTTATATTTAGTCATCTTAATTTTGCTGCATTTTACATAATTGAGTTTTATCATCTGTCAGTTTTACAATTGTCTAAGAAAAAAGCCTTGAAAGTGAAAGTTGTGTCATGTATATCAGTTGTTTTGGGTGTTCATGGCTGCTACATCACACCCTTGGGGTGCGACACTTCTCCGAACCCGCTAACGTGGGATGCTTTGTGCACCGGACTTTACTACTAGATAGGATGACTGTTGCAGCATGCATATTTGCTTGTTGCTTCAAGTGAATCACTTTCTTTTTTTCTCTTGGATTATATTGCATTTAGTGAGTCATTTAGTATAACATTCCATTAACAGCTCCTATGTCAAGAACAACAGTTAAAACCTCGAGATTGCGAGTCAAAGGATTCCAATAATGAAAGGTGACCCTCTAAGATCTCAACATCCCAGGTCACTCCTCGAAATCAGGCAATCATCCAACAAACTTTAAATTTTTATCTGGATTCCTGCATTTAATTCCATTGTTTGTTAATTTAATTTCCTTTGGGTTTGAAGAAAATTACTAGAGTGGGTCTGTTCTTAAAATTTTGTATAGTTAAGTAACATTAATTTATTTTTGTTTAAGTAATCCTTAGGAGAGAACACTTTCTTAAGTCTAGATATGAGAGACATATCATCCTGTGATAACTCTTTTTTCCTTGTCTTGACCCCCAGTGAATGATTTGAAAGGGGAGGGATACATGAGTTCTTTCTTGTTTTAATTTTTGAATTTGTCTTTGTTTGAGAATATCCCAAAGCTATCCTTACATTATATGTAGTTGGATGAGACTATCTTACTTGATTATTGATCCTTCTTCCCTTTACACCACATGTTCTAAGACATGTAGTGTTTTGTTTAGGTTGATACTGTAAGCACTTCTATTATGTAAGCTCAGATTTTACTTGTCTTTAGTTGGTTTCAATAAGTCTGTTTTGATCAAATCCTTTGAGATAAAGAGCAGTTTCATAAGAGGCTGAAAAGGCAGTTATTCATGTGTTAGAACTTAGAACATAAAACCTGCTAAATAGTGATTATATTAACTATTTTTTATTTTTAAAGGGATTATGTTAGCTTTGAATTTGGTTTCTCTTTAGTGCAAAATGTTATTCTAATTACCTTGCCTAGCAGTTGGCCATTTATGTTGGTTTTACTCTTCTTCTACTCTAGTTATCAACATTAATTCCAAATGGTTCCCTTAAGAACACATTACATTGTTTTTCCTAAGAAGTCTGGACTTATCAGTAATTATAAGAAAGCTATAATCTTTTGAGTTTTATCAATAGAGAATACTGAATGTGTGTTTTTAATATTTTCTCAGTATCTAGGGGTACATCAGTGGCATTCTTCAGCATATCTCAAACATCTAACATGTATTTTGCTTTTCTTAGGGAATATTTGGCTCAGCATTTCAAGTCAGTGTGATGTTTTGGTGCATTCGTAGAAAGGAACCTCTATTTGTTGCTATGTTTCATCCTCTAGGAATCATAATTGCTGATGCATTGGGTATAATCTTCTTAGGAGATATTTTTTACCTTGGAATGTATGGTTATATTTCATTTACAATCTTATAAATCTGTCAAGTTATTGACAGTCTAAATTGAAAGAAGTTTCTATTATGAACTCTTTTCTCTCATGAGTTATAGGTGTTGTAAAGTACTGTTTGCATGTGTCTGATCATCACCTTTTTTGAGTGCAGCTTGGAGGGGTCAACTATAATTGTTGTTGGCTTTTACGTTGTGATGTGGGGAAAAACAAAAGAAGAAAAGGTGGATGAAGACAAGATCGCGAGAAATATCAATTCAGAGTCCCCGCTTTTGCAAAATAATTATGCAGTGACAAAAATATAAGTTTAAATTATAGGTACGTCTTTCTTTTAACCGCTTACTTTTTAAAGACAATAGGAAATACAATTCTGCAGTGTACTTCGCTGTGAAAGATGATAAAATATATGCCTAAATCTCCAAGGTCTTGGTAGTTTATATCGACCCCAAGACCGTTACTGTAATGACCCTTCCGGTCATTTCCACGTGTAAGTGTTGAAGTTAAGCAAATCGACAAAAGATATCGTAAGACCTTTAACAAATTTTCTGAACCTTGGGTCAAATGTATCAGGACTTTTCTCTCAATATATAAAGAGTTAGAAGTCTCCCGAAATACCAAATCGAAGGTCTACGAGTCTAGTTTCCAACGCACAAAACCGCACGTCCAAATAATCTTGGAGCAAAGAGTTATGACTGTTTTACCGCGGACTGTCTAGCAGAAAACGGGTTGCGAACCGGGTCGCGAATCGGGTCGGGTTTAACCCGATTTAAGCTTCAATTTCACGTTTTAAAATGCCATTTCAGTTCCGAAACAGTGATAAAATATAAGGGAGGATCCCGAGAGAATTCTTGAATATCGAAATCGTGCGTAGGTGAATTACGAGCCTAAACATAAGAACTTTATAAGTATCGTGCGTGTATTTGAAATATTTATTGGAATTTGGTAAAAAAATATATTATTATTGCCTTTTCAAAATATTTAAAAGGTTTATGAAAAATATATTTGATACAATATAAGTGTAGACGTATTTATTTTATAAGGTTTTTATACTCCATAATATTTTAACGGAGATAGTAAATTTAATTATGTTAAAAATTATTATTATAATATAGTAGGTTTTATTGGAAATGATTTTCTAATAATTATGGTATATTTTAAATACTATATTTATTTTACCACGAATTTATGCAATACCCGAATATATACCTAACGGAGGGAAATTGGTTGCCACCTCCACTCCACGTGTAGGTGGAGGGAGTGGCCAGCAAATGATTAAGGTGGCAGCACATTGAGTTACTTGGAATTGGGTGCTGCCTAACTTTCAATTAAACTTGCCATTATATATAGTTAAGGTTGGATCTTAATAATTGAAGACAATTGAGCAATTGTATGTAAGTGGCTGCCAACAATTGATAATATTTCCGTGAAATATAATTGTGGTAAAATTACCACAGTACATTAATTATCTACGTCAAGTTATTCCGTCCCAAATCCGAATCCGATTCCGATTTAGTTTTGGATTTTCTCGGAGTGGTTCGAGCTTGGACATCGTTGTTCGAGCAGCTTGTCGTCGGACGACAGGTAGGTTACGGTTTAATTTCCCCAGACTCCGTATATATAAAATAAAATTGTATTAATGGGCATCCTTGGGTTGGTTTATTAGGTTGGTACCACAGACCTTGACCGCTTTATTCATGTCCGCTATTTTTATTCCTCCGTTGTTTGTAGTATTTGCTGATATATGTTATTTACCCTTGTGGTCCTGCGAGGCCTTGTTGACTCTGGAACATAGAAGGTGGGATTTTGGGAATGTCCGCGAGTCCCGGGCATAGAATTATCCTTCTAAGCTGGTTATGCTTGCTGAGTAGCTGTGGGCCTGTGCAGGGTCGGTAGGTTGATTGTAAGCTGTTGGGTAGCTATTGTTGTGTGTGATCATATCATTTCCATGCATATAAAGAGGTTTTATCGATGTTTTACAGTGGTTTTGGCTTCGGGCCTACTGACACTATTTTCTAAACCTTGCATGGCCCGGGGGGCCCATTTTTGATGGAAATGATTTGGAAATGGTTGATTTCACTTGTGGTTTAAAATCATCAGTTTTACGATTATCACTAGACTCGGCAGGGCCGGAGTGCTAGTTGAGTTTTCTTACTACTTGAGATGATTTTTAGCCTCGGTTGGACCGAGCGCCTGAGATGACTTTTTACTGTTTAGACCCGGAGACGCCCGGGCACCCTTGGAGGGGTTTTTGAGATATTTTCCTACTATTTTTAGTCCTGGACAGGGTCTGGGCATGCATATTCGAGACTGGTTCTATATCTTGATATCGAGACTGGGTCTCTATCTTGATACCTGTTCTGATACTGAGTTTTGGTATGGGGTCGAGGACCTCCATGGACCTTGCTATCCGGGCCAGGGGCTACGGGCTGCGTGTGCCGGAAGAGGGGTATACGGGGGAGTAGAGGTATACGGGCAGAGTCCTTCCATGAAACCTACCTGCTGGGCCGGATCGGCGCCGGAGGAGGTACATACAGAGATACTATGGCACTTGAGATCTTCATGCATCATATCATTCATGGTTTGAGGTTCCACCCTTGTTTGCTGTTTGCTGATTGTACGCTTCGGTAGTATGGGATGCCGGAGGGTTTGTTTTCACTTGTTTGTGTTCCTCGGTTGTATGGGCGGCCGGGGGACTGTAGGTAGACTTTTGTTATTTACTTACAGAGTTGTTCTCTATTATGGATAAGTATGAGATTGGTACTGCTAGGGTGTTAGGTTCTGGATTTGAGGTTGATATGATTAGTTGAGTATTGATTCATGTCTTGAGCATGCCTATTATTATTCTCCCTCTTCTTCTTACACTTGAGGTTACCGGTATACCGTCTAGTCCGTAAACTTATTTTGTATACACTGTTGTTGCAAGGACCCCAGGTGCGTTGTTTCTTACTTTCACCTGTGCCTTTGGCGTGTATATTCTTCTTACTAGCCTCATATGTGGTTCTGTTGATTTCCCTCTGGGCTAGTTCCTGTGTACCTTTCGTTGATTTCTGTGATTGATTGCTTCTATTCTGTCTATTACTGCTCTTTTATCTTATATGTACCCAGTCGGCCTATGATACCTACTGGGTACCTTATGCTTCGCATTTGGTGCTCACCCCTACCCCCTGCATCTTTGGGTGCAGATCCTAGCGTGGGCCATCGCCGTTAGATCGTTGAGATTCGTGCTTGGAGATCTGTTGAAGACTACTTCAGACTGAAGGTGGGCTCTTGGCGATCGGAGCTTAGCTTTAGTTTATCTTTTGCTTCATGTACTCTATTTCCATTCAGAGACATCTGTATATATAGTTTTGGTTACTTGTACTCCATGTATGTAGTTTGGCTCTGTACTATGATACCAGGTCTTGGGGTTTGGTTTAGTTTTCCGCATTTGTATATATTTACATTCATATTATCTATTTTATTCGTCTTGTTCTCTTATTTGTTAGATAGTAGCCCATTACTAGCTGTTCTGGGCTACAGGGATTGGTTCACCTACCGGGGGTTGTAGGTGCCATCATGACCGAGAAATCGGGTCGTGACAACTTGGTATCAGGCTTTAGGTTCACCGGTGTCATCGGTATAGGAGCCAATGTCTAGTAGAGTCCTGCGGATCGGGGCGGAGACGTCCGTACTCAATCTTTGGGAGGCTACAGTGACATTTTAGGAAATTTGACTCTTTCATTGCTTCTGTGTCGTGCGTACAACCCTTGAAGTTTCTAGAGATCTCATTTGTTCTACTTCATTCTTCCGCAGATGGTTCGTACGAGATCATCGGCAGCACGCGAGGATGAGCCTCCCACTCCAGCTAGGGGTCGAGGACGCCCTCGAACAGTGGCACCTGCTAGAGCTGCTAGCGTGGAGATAGAGCCCGAGCAGCATGTGGTTCAGGGGGCAGCCCAGGTACCACCAGCTCCAGTGCCAACTCCAGCGCCAGCTCCAGTAACAGCTCCAGTGCCCACTTCTGTGGCAGCTCCACCCACAGCTCAGTCTTCGGATATTCGGGGATTGCTATTGCAGCTTTTGGGTGTGATTGGAGAGCGGCCTTCGGAGGTAGCGCAGACATCTGCTCAGGGGGAAGCCCTGGGTGCACAGAGCTCAGGAGCACAGCCTGCTACTATGGCTCCCCGTGCGGAGGTCATTCCGGTTCCATCTGTTGCACAGCCTCTTGCTCCTCGCCCAGTTATGACAGAGACAGAGCAGAAGGCGTTGGGCAGATTTTTTGAGGTTAGCACCCCCGCGATTTGCGGGTACTTCTGGACAGGATCCACATGATTTTATTACCACCTGTGAGGAGATGTTGCATCATCTGGGTTTGTTGGAAACTCACGGGGTTGGTTATACTACCTACCAGTTGGAGGGCCCAGCGAAGTTATGGTGGAGGGCCCAGGTTGCTTGTAGACCAGCGTCGTCACCTCCTTTGACCTGGTCTGAGTTTTATGAGGCCTTTATGGCCAAGTTCCTACCCTAGAGTGATCGGGAGCGTCGCAGGGAGCAGTTTACTCATCTTACGCAGGGATCCATGACTATCTCAGAGTATGAGACCCGTTTTCATCAGCTAGCACCATTCGGAGCTATGATCATTCCTACTGAGGCAGATAGGATTCGCAGATTTGTGTGGGGTTTGAGGCCAGAGATCAGGCAGCCAGCTGAGATATTGATTGCCAGTGGTCGGTCGTTTCAGGCCATTGTGGACTATGCTCGCACGGTGGAGGACTTACAGCGACATGATCAGGGGTCCAGAGATAAGAGGCCTCGATATCAGGGTGTCTATAGTGGTTCCAGATATGGTGGTAGAGGTCCTGGCCAGTGGAGTCGGAGTTATCAGCCACACAGTACCAGGGTCAGTCCAGCCGACCGGTTCAGTCTTCCCTTCAGACCTTTGGTAGTACCCAGTTCGAGCAGGGTCAGGGCAGCCATCAGGGCTATGGCGGCCAGTCTTCGAGGGGTACAGTTTCTGGGGCATCAGGTCGTGGTGGTCATACGGGATTTGCGGGTTCATCTCGACAGAGTAGGCCGTTAGGGGCTTGTTTTACTTGTGGTGCGATAGGTCATTTTGCTAAAGATTGCCCTCAGCAGGGTACAGTTCAGTTAGCCGAGTCTTTACGGACAGTTCAGCCCCCTGCTAGAGGGGGTGGTCGTTAGATTAGAGGTGGTGCGCCACGCGGTAGAGCAGGTGGTAGGGATGGCGGTCAGGCAGGTGGAGGTCGTCGTCAGTTTTACGCGGTCCCTAGGAGACCAGAGGCAGAGGCCTCAGATGCTGTGATTACAGGTATGATTTATGTGTGCCATCAGTCTGCTATGGCTTTGTTTGATCCTGGATCCACTTGTTCATATGTATCTGCCTACTTTGTGCCTTGTTTGTGGTTGGCTAGTGAGCCATTATCTGTTCCTGTTTCTGTTTCGACCCCAGTAGGAGGTTCTTTAGTAGTGGATCGGATTGTGAGATCTTGTATGATATCTATTGGTGATTCAGAGACTTGGGGAGACTTGATTCAGAGACTTGGGGTGATTTGATGATTCTTGATATGTAGCATTTGATGTGATACTGGGCATGGACTGGTTATCCCCTCACCGTGTGGTTTTGGATGG
>QJPP01003014.1:0-128043 GCA_003996215.1 Jaltomata sinuosa | reverse complement strand
TCTGAGCTGCCCGAAGTCTGTCCTGAATCGCTCGAACCTGATCTAAGGAATCTCGAAGCAAATCTGTGCTCTGTGGCCCAGCACTAAAACCATCAAACCAACCTACCAGTGATCTGCAACGCCTGCCATACAAAGCCTCAAAAGGTGCCATGCCGATACTCGAATGGAAGCTGTTATTATAAGCAAACTCTGCCAAGGGAACAAACTGATCCCAAGAACCCCCAAAGTCAAGAACACAGGCTCGAAGCATGTCCTCCAAAATCTGAATGGTCCTCTCGGACTGGCCATCTGTCTGAGGGTGGAAAGCGGTACTAAGATGAACCTCTGTACCCAAATCTCGCTGAATAGCCCTCCAGAACTGAGATGTGAACTGAGTGCCACGGTCTGAAATGATAGAAGCTGGGACCCCGTGCAATCAAACAATCTCACGAAGGTAAATCTGAGCTAACCTCTCTGCGCCATAAGAAGTCTGAACCGGCAAGAAATGTGCTGACTTAGTCAGCCTATCAACAATCACCCATATGGAATCAAACCCATGAGAAGTACGAGGCAAACCAACAACGAAGTCCATAGTAATCCCTTCCCACTTCCACTCAGGAATGGGAAGTCGCTGCATTAAACCACCAGGTCTCATGTGCTCGACCTTCACCTGCTGACAGTTAAAGCACCGAGATACAAACTCCGCTATATCCCGCTTCATACCACTCCACCAATAAAGCTGCCTCAAGTCTCTATACATCTTTGCTGTGCCAGGGTGAATGGAGTATCTAGTACAATTTGCCTCATGAAGTATCAACTGAATCAAATCACTAACCCTTGGAACACAAAGGCGACTATCAAGCCTCAGAACCCCATCTGAATCTAGAGTAACCCGACTGGCCTCACCCTGAACAACCCGATCACGAAGGTCACACAACTGCTGATCCTCAAACTGACTGCTCTGAATCTGATCAATCAAAGTAGAACCAACCTCAACACTGGAGAGAACTCTGCTAGGATCCGACAAGTCAAGCCTAACCAAACGGTTAGCCAAGGACTGGATGTCCAAGGCCAACGGTCGCTCTGAAACTGAAAGAGAAGCTAGGCTACCCATACTCACTGCCTTCCGGTTCAAGGCATCCGCTACCACGTTTGCCTTGCCTGGATGATACAGAATAGTGAAGTCATAGTCCTTCAGTAACTCGACCCATCTCCTCTGTCTCGAGTTCAACTCTCGCTGACTCGTGATATACTGAAGACTACGGTGATCGGTGAAGATATCACAGTGAACTCCATATAGGTAATGCCTCCAGATCTTGAGCGTGAAAACTACCGCCGCCAACTCTAAGTCATGAGTGGGGTAGTTGCGCTCGTGAACCTTCAGCTGCCTCGACGCATATGCTATTACTCGACCCTGCTGCATCAACACACAACTAAGACCAACCCCAGAAGCATCACAATACACGGAGAAGCTCTGACCCTCAACCACCAAAGTCAACACTGGAGCTGAAGTCAATAAGGCCTTAAGCCTCTGGAAGCTATCCTCACACTGATCCGACCACTGAAACGGAACATCATTCCTAGTCAGCATAGTCAAGGGTACTTCTATGGAAGAAAATCCCTCAACGAACCGTCTGTAGTAACCTGCTAACCCAATAAAACTGCAAACCTCAATAACAGTAGTAGGTCTAGGCCACTCACAAACCGCTGAAATCTTTCCCGGATCAACCCTAATCCCATCCTTAGACACCACGTGCCCTTGGAATGCAACTGACTCAAGCCAAAACTCGCACTTCGAGAACTTGGCATAAAGCCGATGATCTCTCAAAGTCTGGAGTATAACCCTCAAGTGCTGCTCATGCTCATCTCTACTACGCGAGTATACTAAGATGTCGTCTATAAAAACTATCACAAATGAGTCCAAAAAGGGGCCAAGAACCATGTACATCAAGTTCATAAAGGCCGCGGGGGCATTAGTCAACCCAAAAGACATCACCAGGAACTCATAATGGCCATAGCGTGTCCTGAATGCTGTCTTAGGGATGTCCTCCGCCCTAATCCTCAACTAATGGTAGCCAGACCTCAAATCAATCTTCGAAAACACGACTGAACCCTGAAACTGGTCAAACAAATCATCAATCCTCGGCATCGGATACCTATTCTTCACTGTCACCCTATTCAGCTGCCGATAATCAATACACATGTGCATCGACCCATCCTTTTTCTTCATGAAGAGAACAGGAGCACCCCACGGTGACACACTAGGTCTAATAAACCCCTTAGCTAACAGATCCTGGAGCTGCTCCTTAAGCTCCCTCAACTCAGTAATAGCCATACGGTAAGGAGAAATAGAAATGGGCCTAGTGCCCGGCTCTAGCTTGATAGCGAAATCAATATCTCTCTCAGGTGGAAGGCCTGGCAGGTCGGTAGGAAACACATCGAGGAAGTCTCTAACCACAGGAATAGACTCAGGAGAAGTAGGGTCAGCACTAACATCTCGGACATATGCTAGATAAGCTAAACACCCACGGGAAATCAGCTTCCTAGCTCGAAGACAAGAGATGATCCCAGACGGTGCATGGCTAACAGAACCCTGCCACACAACCGGGGATACACCGGGCACAGCTATGGTAATGGTCTTGGCATAACAATCCAAAACCACACGGTGAGGGGATAACCAGTCCATGCCCAGTATCACATCAAAATCTAGCATATCAAGAATCATCAAATCACCCCAAGTCTCTGAATCACCAACAGATAACATACAGGATCTCACAATCCAATCCACTACTAAAGAATCTCCTACTGGGGTCGAAACAGAAACAGGAACAGATAATGGCTCACTAGCCAACCCCAAACAAGGCACAAAGTAGGCAAATACATATGAACAAGTGGATCCAGGATCAAATAAAGCCATAGCAGACTGATGGCACACAGAAATCGTACCTGTAATCACAGCATCTGAGGCCTCTGCCTCTGATCTCCTAGGGACCGCGTAAAACTGACGACGACCTCCACCTGCCCGACTGCCATCCCTACCACCTGCTCTGCTGCATGGCGGACAACCTCTACCATGACGACCACCCCCTCTAGCCGGGGGCTGAACTACCCTTAAAGGCTCGGCCAACTGAATTGTACCCTGCTGAGGGCAATCTCTAGCAAAATGACCTATCGCACCACAAGTAAAACAAGCCCCTGATGGTCCACTCAGTCGAGATGAATCAGCAGATCCCGTATAACCACCGCGACCTGATGCCCCAGAAACTATACCCCTCGAAGACTGGCCGCCATAGCCCTGATGGCTGTTCTGACCCTGCTCGAACTGGGTACTACCAAAAGTCTGAAGGGAAGCCTGAACCGGTCGGCTGGACTGACCCTGGTACTGCTGTGGCTGATAACTCCGGCTCCACTGGCCAGGACCTCTACCACCATATCTGGAACCACTATAGACACCCTGATATCGAGGCCTCTTATCTCTGGACCCCTGATCATGTCGCTGTAAGTCCTCCACAGTGCGGCATAGTCTACAATAGCCTGGAATGACCGACCACTGGCAATCAATATCTCAGCTGGCTGCCTGATCTCTGGCCTCAAACCCCATACAAATCTGCGAATCCTATCAGCCTCAGTAGGAATGATCATAGCTCCGAACGGTGCTAGCTGATGGAAACGGGTCTCATACTCCGAGATAGTCGTAGACCCCTGCGTAAGGTGAGTAAACTGCTCCCTACGATGCTCACTGATCACTCTGGGGTAGGAACTTGGCCATAAAGGCCTCATAAAACTCAGACCAGGTCAAAGAAGGTGACGATGGTGGTCTACAAGCAACCTGGGCCCTCCACCATAACTTCGCTGGGCCCTCCAACTGATAGGTAGTATAACCAACCCCGTGAGTCTCCAACAAACCCAAATGATGCAACATATCCTCACAGGTAGTAATAAAGTCATGTGGATCCTGTCCAGAAGTACTCGCAAACCTCGGAGGTGCTAACCTTAAAAACCTACCCAACGCCTTCTGCTCGGACTCTGTTATAACTGGGCGAGGAGCAAGAGGCTGTGCAACAGATGGAACCGGAATGACCTCCGCACGGGGAGCCATATTAGCCGGCTGCGCTCCTAAGCTCTGTGCACCCAGGGCTTCCCCCTGAGCGGATGTCGGCGCTACCTCGGAAGGCCGCTCTCCAATCACACCCAAAAGTTGTAATAGTAATCCCCGAATATATGGAGACTGAGCTGCAGCTGGAGCTGGCACAGAAGTGAGCACTGGAGCTGGTGCTGGAGCTGGTGCTGGAACGGGAGGCTCATTCCCGCGTGATGCCGATGATCCCGTACGAACCATCTGCGGAAGGATGAAGTAGAACAAATGAGATTTCCAGAAACTTCAAGGGTTCCACGCACGATACAGAAGCAATGAAAGAGTCAAATTTTCTAAAATGCCACCGTAGCCTCCCAAAGATTGAGTACGGACATCTTTGCCCCGATCTGCAGGACTCTACCAGACATTGGCTCCTATACCGATGACACCGGTGAACCTAAAGCTCTGATACTAAGTTGGCACGACCCAGTTTCTCTGTTATGATGGCACCTACAACCCCCGGTAGGTGAACCAATCCCCGTAGCCCAGAACAGTTAGCAATGGGATACTATCTAACAAATAAGGGAACAAGATGAAGAGAACAGATAAAAGGAATATAAATATATACATATGCGGAAACTAAACTAAACCCCAAGACCTTGTATCATAGTACAGAGCCAAACTACATACATAGAGTGCAAATAAACCAAAACAATATATACAGATGTCTCTGAATGGTAATAGAGTACATGAAGCAAAAGATAAACTAAAGCTAAGCTCCGATCGCCAAGAGCTCACCCTCAGCCTGAAGTAGTCCCCAACAGATCTCCAAGCACGAATCACAATGATCTAACGGCGATGGCCCACGCTAGGATCTGCACCCAAAGATGCAGGGGGTAGGGGTGAGCACCAAATGCGAAGCATAAGGTACCCAGTAGGTATCATAGGCCGACTGGGCACATATAAGATAAAAGCGTAGTAATAGACAGAATAGAAGCAAGCAGTCACGGAAATCAACGAAAGGTAAACAGGAACTAGCCCAGAGGGAAATCAACAGAACCACATATGAGGCTAGTAAGCTGAATATACACACCATAGGCACAGGTGAAAGTAAGAAATAACGCACATGGGGTCCTTGCAATAACAGTGTATACAAAATAAGTTTACGATATGGACGGTATACCGGTAACCTCAAGTGTTAGAAGAAGAGAGAAAGAGTAATGATAGGCGTGCTCAGAGACATGAATCAAACTCAACTAATCATATCAATCTCAAATCCAGAAACTAATAGTCTAGCAGTAACCAATCTCACACTTATCCATAATAGAGAACAATTCTATAAGTAAATAGCAAAAGTCTACCTACAGTCCCTCGGCCGCCCATACAACCGAGGAACACAAACAAGTGAAAACAAACCCTCCGGCATCCCATACTACCGGAGCGTACAATAAGCAAACAACAAACAAGGGTGGAGCCTCAAACAATGAATGATATGATGCATGAAGATCTCAAGTGCCATGGTATCTCTGTATGTACCTCCTCCGGCGCCGATCCGGCCCAGCAGGTAGGTTCCATGGAAGGACACTACCCGTATACCTCTACTCCACCGTATACCCCTCCTCCGGTACACGCAGCTCGTAGCCCCTAGCCCGGATGGCAAGGTCCATGGAGCTCCCAGACCCCATACTAAAACTCAGTATCAGAACATGTCATCCGGAAGCAAGTCCGGTATCAGGATGGAGACCCAGTCTCGAATATGCAATGCCCAGACCCTGTCCAGGACTAAATAGTAGGAAAATGTCTCAAAAACCGCTCCAAGGGTGCCCGGGCTTAACCGGGTCTAAACAGTAAAAATCCATCTCAGGTGCTCGGTCTGACCGAGGCTAAAAATCATCTCAAGTAGCAAGAAAACTCAACTAGCACTCCGGCCCTGCCGAGTCTAGCGTTAATCATAAAACTGAAGATTTTAAACATAATTTTACTTTCTTTTATCCAGAAATATTCACAAGTTAAATCAAACAATTTCCAAATTATTTTCATTAAAAAGGGGCCCCCCAGGCCATGCAAGGTTTAGAAAATAGTGCCAGTAGGCCCGAAGCCAAAACCATAGTAAAACATGGATAAAACCTCTTTATATGCATGGAAATGGTATGATCACACACAATAGCTGCCCAGCAGCTCACAATCAACCTATCGACCCTGCACAGGCCCACAGCTACTCAGCAAGCATAACCAGCCTAGAAGGATAATTCTATGCCCGGGACTCGCGGACATTCCCAAAATCCACCTTCTATGTTCCAGAGTCAACAAGGCCTCACAGGACCACAAGGGTAAATTAAATATATCGGCAAATACTACAAGCAACGGAGAAACAAAAGAAGGCGGACGTGAATAAAGCGGTCGAGGTCTGTGGTACCAACCTAATAAACCAACCCAAGGATGCCCATTAATACAATTTTATTCTATATATGCGGAGTCTAGGGAAATTAAACCGTAACCTACCTGTCGTCCGACGACAAGCTGCTAGAACAACGATGTCCAAGCTCGAACCACTCCAAGAAAATCCAAAACTAAATCGGAATCGGAATCGAATTTGGGATGGAACAACTTGACGTAGATAATTGATTTTCTTTCGATGACCGAATATTGCGTCAATATAATATTCCCTCAGAAAGCTTTATTTGTGCATAGTGAATTAATCCACAATCATAATCAGTGAAGATTATATCCTAAAGAAATAAGTATGTTGGCAGCAATTAGCAAGTAATTGCTCAATGCTTAAAGTGAGTAGGCAACATCCTATTTTGTTAACAAATGAGTTGTCCAACTTGACATGTGGCAGCCCCTTACTATTGAGAGGTTGCTGCACTCCCTCCTCCACTTCCACGTGGAGGTGGAGGTGGCAACCAATTTCATCCCGCTAAGTATATACTCGGGTATTGCGTAAATTTGTGATAAAATAAATATAATTTTTGAATATACCATAATCATTAGAAAATTATTTTGAATAAAACCTACTATATTATAATAATAAATTTCAAAATAACTAAATTTACTATCTCCGTTAAAATATTACAATGTATAAAAATCTTATAAAATAAATACATATATCATTATATCGTAACAAAAATATTTTTCATAAACCTTTAAAATATTTTTAAAAAGGTAATAATAATATAATTTTTACCAAATTCAACTTTTAAATAAAATATTTTCAAATACACGCACGATGCTAATAAAATTCTTAGGCCTAGGCTCGTAATTCACCAACGCACGATTTTTGATACTCAAGAATTCTCTCGGGATCCTCCCTTATGTTTTCTCACTGTTTTGGAACTGAAATGGCATTTTAAAACGCGAAGTTGAGGCTTAAATCGAGTTTAACCCGACCCGATTCGCGACCCGGTACGTAACCCGTTTTCTGCCAGACAGTCCGCGGTAAAATAGTCATAACTTTTTACTCCAAGATCAGTTGGACACGAGGTTTTGTGCGTAGGAAACTAGAATTATAGACCTTCGATTTGGTATTTCGGGGGACTTCTAAATCTTTATATATTGGGATAAAAGCCCTGAGACATTTGACCCAAAGTTCAGAAAATTTATTAAAGGAACTTACGATCAAACAAATGGACCCAGCGCCGAAATACCGGTCCCGACAAGCCTTAAATGACTTGGGTCTGCTACAACAAGCTCTAACAGTTCAAGGAAGACGTATACGTGGAAATAACCGAAAGGGTCATTACACATGTGTAGAGTGGTACCACTATCATGAGCTTTTTGGGCTAGAGAAGACGCTCTTAACTAACGAGGACCCTCTTAATGTAGTTTTGGAATTGGATTGTCTGGAACCCTCATCTTCTTGGTGCTAAATACTAATCCCAAAACCATACCATAGAGCTCATACATAACATGAAATCATATCTCTTAAAGGTTTAGCATGGAACTAATTCAAGTATATATTCTTTCTGAAATTCATAACTTCAGGAACTAGGCATTCTTATTTTCTGAATACTTGAGGTCATATTATCTAAACATGCCAAATTTTATTAAAACAAGTAATACACATCAAATTAGGTTAGGTTTATCTTACAAATCATGAGGGTTAAGAAATCATGTAGGTAGGAATAGAAAATATATAACAATATGGTGAAATTAAATTTGCAGGAAAACCACATAATTGGATAAGAACCTAACTCTATAAAATCATAAAATCAAGTAAAACTTGGAGTATTTGGGCATACGGGTGAAAGAAAATCCTTATTAAATACTCACATACCTAAACTTGAAGATTTTCTAGCTAGAACCTGAAGGTAGAGAATTGGAAAAGAAATCCCTAGGTCTTGAAGCTTGAGAGGGGAACTCTTTTCTTACTTTCTGAGTTTGTATGTCAGAATAAGGGGAAATTTTCCTATGGGTGATTAAAACACCTCTAATTAGGCCTAAAATGACTTAGTTTAGGAGTTAAAAGATTGTGAAATTACTAAAGTACTCTTAGAAAATGAGTCTAAAAAAATTGCCGAAAAATTCAACACAAGGTTCCACGGGCAAGAACCATGGTCCATGAACCAGTCTACGGTTCGTGGACTTGGTCCGTGGTCCTTCTATAATTTTCAGGTTGCAAGACTGACTTCCACAAGGGAAAACCATGGCCAGTGGACCATTCCACGATCCTGGATCCCAGCCGTGATTCATAAGCTTTTTGCTAAGCTTCAGTTTGATTTCCACGAGGGCCAACCATGGCCCATGGTCAGATCCACATATTTTGGATCCCTCTCGTGGGTCTCAAGCCAAAGTGATCACCTTCAGGTCTGGTTCCATGGTCTCTGGTCTGTTCCATTGCCCGTGGAACTGGTCTGTGGTTCGTGTCTGACATTTGACAACTTTACACTTAGATTTTTGGGTTGAGCTTAGAATTTTTAGGGTGTTACAATATCTCCCCCTTGGGATCATTCGTCCTCAAATGAAGACTAACATAACTGAGGTGGATTCATAATACATGCATACATAATGGAAGTTTAAAAACATATGATACAACATGAAACTGAGGGGAATACTAACGAGGAAACTGAGGATACTAAGAGGAACTATTACCTTAAGCCAAAACCAAATTGGAAGGAAAGAGGTGACGATACTTGGACATCATGGATTCTTCTGCTTCCCAAGTAGCTCCCTTAACTGTCTGGTTCCTCTAAAGGACCTTTACTAAAGCGACTTCTTTATTTCACAACTTACAAACATGACGATCAAGAATCTCAACTGGGACCTCCTCGTAAGTGAGACTATCCTTTACAACCTTACTCTTTAATGGAATAACTGAAGTCGTATCACCAATGCACTTCTTCAATAAGGACACGTGAAAGCCACCTTAAAAGCTCTCCTCAAAATCCTGTAGGGACCTACATACCACAGACTAAGTTTCCTCCCCTTCTTGCCGAATCTCATTACCCCTTTCATAGGTGAAACTTTAAGAAACACCCAATTATTATCCTCAAACTCTAAGCCTCTTCCTCTCACGTCTGCATAAGATTTTGATGACTCTAAGCTACCTTCAGCCTTTGCCTAATGAGAAAAAGATTTTCCATAGTCTCATGAATTGAATCTGGCCTATCAAGGTAGCTTCACCTACCTCAAACCAACTAATAGGTGACCTGCACCTCCGCCCATAAAGTGCCTCATATAGAGCCATCTAAATGCTAGAATGGAAACTGTTATTGTAGGCCAACTCTATAAGAGGTAAGTGATCATCCCAATTACCTTTGAAATCGATCACACAATCCCTTAACATATATTCTAAGGTCTAAATGGTATGCTCTTCCTGGCAACCTATTTGCGGGTGAAATATTGTGCTGAGATTCTCATGAGTACCAAGACCTTTCAGGAAAGACTTCCAGAACTAGGATTTAAACGAGTACCCCTATATAATATGATAGACAAGGGAACCCCATGCAATCTGACTAACTCATGGATGTAGATTCTGGCATAGTCCTTTACTAAATCGATAGTCTTGACAGGTAAAAAGTGGGTTGACTTAGTCAACCTGTTTACTATAACCCAAATAGAATCATACCATCGTCGAGTGCACATGAAACCTATAATGAAGTCCATATTGATAACTTCCTACTTTCAAGCAGAAATGTCAATATCCTAAGTTGTACCTCCCATTCTTTGATGTTCCACATTTACCTGCTGGCAATTTGGACACTTAGCCACAAAATATGCAATGTCTCTCTTCATGCCATTTCACAAATAGACTTCTCATAGGTCACAGTACATCTTGGTGGCACTAAGATAGTTAGAATATCTGGAGCTATGAGCCCCTACCAAAATCCCGTATCTCAACCCATCTACATCTGGAACACATAGATGACCCTGATATCGAAGCACACCATATCCCCCTTGGAAGAAAATCTCTACTCTGTGCTGGTGGATAGCACCCTTTAACTGATGCAAGATAGGATTACTAGCACCCTTTAACTGATGCAAGATAGGATCACTATATTTGTTTTCCTTAACCTCTACTACCCATGGAGACTCAGATCCATTTTGAACTATAACACCACCATCTGCTGAGTCTATAAGGAGAACCCCTAAACGAGAAAGCCTATGAATATCCTTACATCTTTCTTTTCTTCTTCAACATGTGACACACTATCCATGGAAAATATTCTAAGCGCATCTGCCACCACATTGGCCTTACCCTGATGGTAAAGCACAATCATGTCATAATCCTTAAGGATTTCTAGACACCTTCTCTGATGAAGATTTAACTCCTTCTAAGTGAACACATATTGGAGGCTCTTATGGTTGGTAAACACATCCATATGGACACCATACAAGTATTGTCCCCAAATGTTTAAGGCAAAAACGACTACTGCAAGCTCAAGATCATGAGTCAAGTAGTTCTTCTCATGTTGCTTAAGTTTTCTGGAGGCATAGGCAATGACCTTACAATGATGCATCAAAACACAACCAAGGCCTACTCTAGAAGCATCACAATACATAACAAAACCATCTGAACCCTTTGGTAGAGTCAAAACTTATGTTATGGTCAACCTAGTCTTCAATTCCTGAAAGTTCTTTTCATACTCATCTAATCACTGGAACTTAAACTTTTTTTTAGTCAACCTAGTCAACGAGGCATCTATGGATGAGAGCCTCTCAACAAATCTCTTGTAGTAACCAGCTAAGCCTAAAAAACTCCTAATGTCTGTCAGAGTGGTGGGCCTAGGACAGTTCTTCACCGTTTCTATTATTTGTGAATCAACTCAGTTTCCCTCCTTAGAGACCATGACCTACAAAAGCAACTGACTGCAACCCAAAACTCACACTTACTGAACTTGGTGAATAATTAGTGGTCCTTGAGAGTTTACATCATAACCCTCAAATAGTTTGCATGGTCCTTATCACTCCGAGAATAGATGAGAATGTCATCTATAAAGATAATAATGAACATGTCCAAGTACTGTTTGAACACCTTGTTCATCAAGCCATAAAATCTGCAGGAGAATTCGTTAGTCCAAAAGACATAATCACAAATTCATAGTAACCATACCGAGTTCTGAAGTTTGTCTTTGAAATGTCACATTCTCTAACTTTGAGCTGATGATAGACAGATCTGAGGTCGATCATAGAAAAGTAACTGATATCCTGATGCTAGTCAAACAAGTCATCAATCTTGGAGATGAGATTTTTGTTCTTGATTTTGACCTTGTTAAACTGTTGGTAATCTATGCATATGCTGAGAGAACCATCTTTCTTATTCACTAAGAGGATTGAAGCACCCCTTGGAGAGATGTTGGGCCTGATGAAACCTTTATCTAGGAGGTCCTTCAACTGATCCTTCAATTCCTTATGCTCAGTTAGAGCCATTCTATAAGGAGGAATAGACATGGGCTGCATATCTGGAACAAGGACTATCCCAAAGTTAATCTCCCACTCAAGAGGGACTTTGAGCAGAGCCTCATGAAAACCTTTTAAGAACTCAATGACTATAGCAACTGACTAGAGAGATGGGCTCTCAATCTCGAAATCCTTGACCCAAACTATATGGTAGATGTACCCTTTTGAGATCATTCTTCTAGCCTTAAGGTAAGATATGAAATAAACTTGTAAGATAAAGGGACTACTCTACTACTCTAAGATAGGCTCATTTGAAAACAAAAACTTGACCACTATAGTTTTGCCATCGACTGAGGCATAACAGGCATGTAACCAGTCTATACCAAGAATAACATCAAAATCGGTCATCTCTAACTCTACTTGATCAGTTGAGGTTACTCTATGAGGACTTTGACTGGGCAATTTCCATATAATCTCTTTGCTAAGACTTACTCACCAACTGGAGTGGAGACAAAAAAGATTCTAAGAGTTGTTCAGGAATGACTCTGAACTTACATGCAACATAAAGGGTCACAAATGACAATAAAACCCCAGGGTCTAGTAAGGCATAAACATCAAGAGAGAAAACTCTCAACATACCAGTGACTACATTTAGGGAACTCTATTAATCCTGGAAGGATGCCATAACATGGAGAAGATTCTGGCGCTGACCACTGCTGATGCCAAAAGTGGCACTGATGCCAAAAGTGGCACCCTACTGAAATGTATGACCTACTAGAGCTGCTACAGTAGACTGAGTTCTGCCACCTCCATTGTTCTTCTTGCAAGAGGGGATGTATTTAATCTGGTGACCAATATGTCCATATCCAAAGCACCCTCCCATGCCATAGAGGCACTCTCCAAGGTAATTCTTACCACAGTTATCGCAAATATGGTAGGAAGTTCCTTTTGCAACACTTTCCTGAGAAAAAGAGCCTGATGCCCTAGCTGTCTGATAATGAATAGGTCTGGGTTCTAGAGTAAGAGAACTAGTTGATTATGGCACTGGTCCTGATGACCTTTTCTGAAATAATGACCAGTTCCCACCTCTAGACCTCTGTTGATTGAACCCCAAATTATCTGTTCTGGCCCACTTATTCTCCTTTGCCCTCTCATTCATTTTCTCCTCTTTGATATGTTGAGCATAAGTCATAAGCCTGGAGATGTCCATATCCCCAACCAACATAGTGGTCATGCATTCCTTCTTCACCAAATCTGAAACACCTAAAATAAACTTACTCATTTTGACCCTTGGATCGGCCACCATCTTTGGAGCATACCTAGAGAGCTGAGGGAACTTCAATCTATATTCTTGGACTGACATCGATTTGTTTCTCAAATTAAAAAACTCTTCAGCCTTCACCTCCCTCAACTCCCTTTGGAAGAACCTATCTAGAAAACCCCCAACAAAGCACTCCCAAGTTATAGGAGCTGTGTTTCTACCCCTACAATCCTTCTACTGAGTATACCAAATGTGAGCCACATCCTTGAGCTGGTAGGAAGCTAGATCAACGCTGTTATTACCGATCACCTACATTACTATAAGAATTTTCTTCACCTCATCAATCAAGTTCTATGGGTCTTCACCAACGTTAGACCCCCAAAACATAGATGGGTTTATACGAACAAATTCCCTAACTCTGGCAGTGACTGACCCACCATTTAGATTGTCATGAATATGTGCCTGCTAATTAGCTTGAGCAGTCATAGCTTGTGCCAACATCTATATGGGAGTCCTAAATTCAACATTTGTGACCTTGTGGTCTTGAACTAGAGGATTAACATTAGCAGTGCGAGTGTTGTTCCTGCTAGGAAACATGATATAAAATATGCAAAGCATGAATTAGAAGGGTAAATAGAGTTAAACTCTATCACATGGTATTGAATATGAAAGAAGTGGAAGTTTCCTAATATGTCTCATAGCCTCCCCCTCATAAGTGTGGTGCACTTCACGCCCATGAAAAGGACTCTACTTAATGCAGCTTTTAGACACCTTATGACACTTTAAACACGATGCTCTGATACTAAGTTATTTACATCCCGAGCCTACCCCATGATCGTAACAAAGAACCTGAGACCACAAATGATCCCAAGATAACCCTTGTCATTAGCATGACTTAAAACATAACATAGATATTTATAGTGGAAGCATAATTAAAGTAATGAGTAACTTAAATTATCATAAAGATAATGCTCTAAGAATGTCAAGCCTGAATTCACAAATACCAACTGACTAACTGTGTATAAAAAGCCTCTAAACTGATAAGATGAGTTGCTGGGACAAGATCCCCAACTAGCTCTATGTACTGAAGGAAGTCATGAAAATAAAATAAAACTCACAACTAAGTCCTCGAATGTGGAGGACTCACCACTGTGATTGGAAATCCTGCTAGTATCTAGCCACAATTCCAAGAACGAGAACCTAAATCTGCATCATGATAGGATTCAATACAAAGAGGTATACGATCGGTACTATGGAATGTACTAAGTATATGAGATATGCATATGTCATGAAAAAGGCTACTTGAAATCATGCTTAAAACTCAAATCACGCAATGGTAGTAAAAGTTGCAATACAATGGATCATAGCAAAATCATAAGCTGAAATCATATTATATAACTATAAGTCATAATGTAATGAATCTGAACTTGAAAACTAGAATTCATGTAAACTTATTAAACTTGAAGTCATTTTAGTGGGGAGTTTCTCATAACCGATATAGACCATGTGAGCTATATGGAATCCAACTTATGAACCCTAATTGGTAGAGTTGTCTGATACCTTGACAGGGTATAAAACCATATTTAGAGTGGTACCACTATTATGAGCACATTGGGCTAGATGAGACACTCTTAACTAACGAGGATCCTCTTAGCCTATGCTGGTAACATAGTTTTGGACTTGGATTGTCTGGAACCCTCATCTGCTTGGTGCTAAATACTACTCCCAAAACCATACCATAGAGCCTATACATAACATGAAATCATATCTCTTAAAGGTTTAGCATGGCACTAGTTCAAATACATATTCTTTCTAAAATTCATAACTTGAGGAACTAGGCATGCTAATTTTCTGAATACTTGAGGTCATGTTATCTGAACATGCTAAATTTTCTTAAAACAAGAAATATATATCAAATTAGGCTAGGTTTATCTTTCAAATTATGGGGTTAAGAAATACTTGTAAATATCCATACAGAATCATGTAAGTAGGAATAGAAAACATATAACAATAGAGGGAAATCAAATTTGCAGGAAAACCACATAATTGGGTAAGAACCCTAACTCCATAAATTCATAAAATCAAGTAAAACTTTGAGGTTTCGGGAATAAGAGTGAACAAAAACCCTTATTAAATACCCACATACCTTAACTTGAATATTTCCTAGCTAGAACATGAAGGTAAAGAATTGGAGAAGAAATCCCTAGGTCTTGAAGTTTGAGAGGAGAACTATTTTCTTACTTTCTGTGTTTGGATGTGAGAATGAGGGGAAATTTGCATAAGAGTTAATAAAACCCCTCTAATTAAAAGAGCAAGAAATTACTAAAACACCCCTAGAAATGAGTTTGAAAAACTACTGAAAAATTCAACATAAGGTTCCATTAGAAAAAACCATGGTCTATGGACCAGTCCACGACCCGTGATTCTTCTCCAATTTGTCAGATTGTAGGCCTGACTTCCACGAGGGAAAACCACAGCCCATGGACCATTCTACTGTCCATGGATCCCAGCTGTGATTCTCAAGCCTTTTCCTAAGCTTTAGTCTAATTTCCATGAGGGTTGATATGCCGAGATTTTAAGGCACATTCCATGCCTTTTGACGAGGATTCCTTGTAGCTCTTGAGCATGTTTAGTGTGATATGATGTGTTTTGGTTGAGTTGCATATACAATGGGCTAAGTACACTACAAGGATGAAAGGGTTGGCAATAAAGGCTAACGAGTCATTGTGAAGGATTACGAGCCATGGTGCCAACTGAAGCTAAACGAAAAAAATGAAGCGGATACTGATGTTAAAATGGCCACAAAAACGGTCAGTAATTGTGGCTGTTTTTAGCCATTACTGGCCATTCTAGTGGCCATTCTCCTAACCAAAAATGCTAAAAAAATCAGTAATCTATTACACCCAGGAGTATGGACCATTTTGGCTAATAACAGTCTATTTTGGGGACCATTTTGGCTTCCATTTTGAGTCTAGAATGTAGATGAATTAGGGAAGTTATAATGGTGCAAAGAACAGTTCGTTTTGAGCAAGAACATCCCATTTTGGAAACCTTATGGGATGACGAAGATTTCTTTTCCTATCCCTTTTATGATATAATTCCTACTCGCCTATAAATAGCATCTTTAGGTTATTTTCTCAGGGATATCATACGCTACAATTTTTTTATGCTTTGTATTGGTTTTGAACGGTTTGAACGCTATTTTTCATGGGGTTTCAAGAACCTCTTTTGGTTTTCAACCAATTTTGTAAGTATGTTTCTTTTGATTTATCTTATTATTCTTGTTTCTAGCATGAGTAACTAAAATCATCTCCGCTAAACTATCATTATAGAATCGATTAATTTGATTGGATAATTTGTTAACTCTTGTTATAATCATTGGCAAATGAGGCTAATTACGAGTCATTGTGGAGGATTACGAGCCATGGTGCTAACCAAAGCTAAAGGAAAAAAATGAAGCGAATACAGGATTTTAAAATAGCCACAAAAATGTTCAGTAATAGTGGCTATTTTTAGCCATTACTGGCCAATCTGGTGGTCGTTCTCCAGACCAAAAATGCTGAAAAATTAGCAACTTACAACACCCATGAGTACAAACCATTTTGGCTAATACCGGTCCATTTTGGGGACTGTTTTGGCTTTCATTTTGAGTCCAGAATGTAGGTGAATGAGGGAAGTTATCACGGTGTGAAGAGCGGTTGGTTTTGATAAAGAATGATCAATTTTGGCAACCATACGGGATGACACAAATTTCTTTTCCTAGCTCTTTTAGGATATGATTCCTACTCGCCTATAAATAGCATCTTTAGGTTATTTTCTCAAGGATATCATACACTACTTTTGTTTTACGCTTTGTATTAGTTTTGAATGGTTTGAATGCTACTTTGCATGGGATTTCAAGAACCTCTATTGGTTCTCAATCAATTTTGTAAGTATATTTCTTTTGATTCATCTTATTATTCTTGATTCTAGTATGAGTAACTAAACTCATCTCTGGGGTTGTGAATCCCTATAATGGGTGAAATTTAGGGCTAAACTATCATTATATAACTGATAAGTTTGATTGGATGATTTTTTAACTCTGTTATAATCGTGATTAATGGTTGCAAATGTTAGTCTAGCGCTAAAAACCCTAGTTTGTGTCCGAAAGGGCTGATTAGGATTGGAAAGAGTTAACCAACAAGAACTCTAGGCGTTAACCCATGTTTAATAGAACATCGTAGGAATACATTAGTCTTACTTGGCAAATTATGATCACGTTGCAATTACACTTCATTGTATTTGGGAAAATAAGTGAAGAAAAGACCATTCCCATATAGGATGATAAGGTTTGGTAACTAATTGTTCATTGCTCGTCTATATCAAACAAGGAGAGACTATAAAAGTAGTTATAACCCCTAGGCTTATCCTATTACATGGTGAAACAATCCCGGTCCATTTCATATCTTGATATTTCAATCATTTACTTACTGCAAATTTTAGTTATAGAACATTTTTTTACAAAATTGTTAAGGAATAAGAATCGATATAAAGTAAAGTAACTTTAAGGACTTCGAGTATTATATTTCTTACCCTATTCCCTCTAGGATTCGACCCCAACCTAATAGTTGTGTTACTATATTTCATAGTGTTTGTTTGCACTTATAAAAAGGGTGTAATTTGAATACATCAAATTTTGGCACCATTGCCGGGGAATACGGTTTTGAAATTTACTTGAAGAAATTCTTACTTTACTTTGTGTCCTTTCTTTATTTGATTACACTTGGTTTGTTTTTTTTATTGTGCGCATTCCACCATGGTTTCCAACAATAGGAGGAACTAAGGTAATTACCAGGCCCATGCGGAAAATGTAGACAATCCATTCCATGATGATACTTTGAATGTCTTCACGAAAGAAGTGCTAGACGTCCACTATTCCAGTGCCATCATTCCTCTGAGAGTGGATGCTGCCACTTCAAAAATTGAACAAGGTACTTATTCTATGCTGAGAGCTGAGGGTCTATTCCGGAACTCTACGGATAGTGACCCACATAATCATTTGAAGAACTTCATAGATGTTTGTCGGACCTACAAGCAGAATCATGTGTCCGATGATACCTTCAGTTTGAGGTTTTTCAAAAACTCATTGACTGGGGAGGCTCGCAGTTGGATCAACAAACTTCCTCCAAACTCAATCCATAATTAGAATGAGTTGGTGAGTGTGTTCATGAAGAATTGGTTCCCTCCTAGCAAGAAATATGAGCTCAAGGATAATATATTCTTCTTCAAGCAACTTTTGGGGGAGCAATTTTATGAGGCTTGAGAGAGGTTCAAACTGTACCTGCAATGATCTCCAAGTCATGGGTTTCCTGATCTTATCTTGATGGATAAGTTCTACACGGGGTTGGACCCCATCTCCCAGTCTATTGCAAACAATACTGGTAGGGTAGCTTCATGGACAAAACCTTCACCAGAGTCACTCAAATAATGAACAGGTTGACATCCCACAATCAGGCATGGCACTCAAGCGGATCAAATGCTGGGTATATATCTCAATCTCTGGCCTATCTAGCCAAAGAAAATCATGAATGAGATGAGACTATTGCAAATTTTGCCACTAGTCTAGAGCTGCTAAACAAGTGACTATCAAATGATGAGACCAAGAAGGTGAATGTGGTCGAGAGCATACACTCACAGAAAACACATGTATACATTTCAGAGGAGGGTAGATACGCGGATGCTTAGGCTTCACAGATTAAGGATGTGAACTACCTAAATAACACTCAAGGTGGTCAGCAGATATACGATGGTTAGATGTACAACAACCAAACTCAGTGGGCACCACAATAGCAAGCTCAAGAAAACTATCACAATGCCCATAACTTTGGCAACAAAAGTCCAAATCCATATATCCATCCAAGGGGGAATCAGCAGGACCAAGGGTTATCAAATATGGAAAGAATGCTCTAGAGGATTTTAGCAAATCAAGAGAAGGCTGATATTTCAGTAAAGAATCTGGAAGAAGTGGTAAGTTCTCATACAACTTCCATCCAGAAGCTAGAACAACAAGTCAGAGATCTATCAAGAGAAAAAAATGCTAAGTTGAAGGGTCAACTCCCTAGTGATACAATTACTAATCCTAAAGTTGGGGGTGGTACTGCGCATTGTATGGCTATTACCACTCAAAGTAGGCAGACCACAATGGATGATATTGTGCTATTAGAGAAATCAGTGGAGGAGGCAGAGGTAGAGACTCTAGTGCCAACAATTGAGAAAGCTGTTGAACCGGTCATAGAAAGTGAGCAAAGACCAGTAAAAAGGTTAGTGCAGAGATATACACGCCCTACACCTTTCCCGCAAAGGTTGGTAAATAAGGCAGAAAACTCCACATGTCCAAAATTCTTTGATCAGTTGAAGCAGCTATCCATGAATATTCCCTTCTTTGATGCTTTCCATGAGATTCTTGGGTTCACAAATATGTGAATGAGTTGCACAAGAAAAAAAAAGTCTGCTAAAGAGGAAGATGTGCAAGTCACTCATCATGTGTATTCTATTATTTCTAAACTTGTAGTTTAGATGAAAGCATACCCAGGAACATTCACCATACCATACATTATTGGAATGCGAGATTTTGCCAAAGCACTACGTGATAATGGTACAGGAATCAAAATTATGCCCCTCACAATCTACAACCAATCCAGACTCAGACTTCCCAAACCAACCAGTATGAGACTGTAAATAGAAGACAAATCTGTGTAGAAACCGATAAGGATTATTGATCATGTGTTGGTCCAAGTTGGAGAGTTCATGTTGCCAGCGGACTTTGTGATCCTTGATTGTACTGTGGACAAAGATATTCCCATCATCTTGGGATGCCTATTTTTAGCCACAGGAAGAGCATTAATGCACTCAAAAAATAATAATATAAAATTTGAAGTTAAGGATGAGGAGGTCACATTCACGCTGACAATGGGATGAGCCTACCTAGCAAATATCACAAGATCTCAATGATTGATGTTATAGAGGAGGACATGTTTCATGAATCAGCTGCAGCTAACCGGAGAACCTAGGGTGGTGCAAGTAAGTCCTATTTCCCTAACTTTATTCTATTATATTAGGACAATGCATGGTCTTTGAGTGGGGGTGGGCTTGTATGCCCTTGGATTTTTCTTGCCGAATTCTTTTCTTGAGGGTGTTACTTTATGTTGAATCTCTATGTTTAGAATAGGATGTGTTGCTTGTTTAACTTGAAGAAAACCAGGATGACTTAGGCAGTACTATTTTGTAAATAAGAGCATGTATAATTCTATTGTGAAAAATGTGACCCGTCCTAAATTTTTGAGTAAGTGTGTGCACTAAACTAGGATTCTGACATGTTTGGCTCTGAATATGACATTATGGTTATTAAGGTTGATTACTGTGTTGTTTATGGCCGTAAGGGTTGATTAGGATTGGAAAGAGTTAACCAACAAAAACTCAAGCCGTAAACCCTTGTTTAATAGAACCTCGTAGAAATACATTGGTCTTACATGGAAAATTATGATCACGTTACAATTACATTTCATTATATTTGGGAAAATAAGTTAATAAAAGACCATTCCCATATCGAAAGATAAGGTTTGATAACTAATTGGTCATTGCTCGTCTATATCAAACTAGGAGAGACTATAAAGGTAGTTGTAACCCCTAGACTTAGCCTACTTTATGGTGACACAATCCCAGTCCATTTCATATCTTGATATTTCAATCCTTTACTTACTGCAAATTTTAGCTATAGAACAATTTTCTACAAAATCGTTAAGGAATAAGAATTGATATAAAGTAAAGTAACTTTAATGACTTTGAGTATTATATTTTTTACCCTATTCCCTGTGGGATTCGACCCCAACCTAATAGTTGGGTTACTATATTTGACAAAAATCATTTACACTTGTAAAAAGGTGTAATTTGAATGCATCAAGGGTCAACTATGGATTGTGGTCTGATCCACGGTCCATGGATCCCTCTCGTGGGTTCATAGGCAAAAGTGATCACCTGTAGGTCTAGTTCCATGGTTGGCATACACGTTTTGTGGTTTGTTCCACGATCCCTGAAACTAGTCTGTGGTTCTTGTCTGACACTTGACAACTTTACACTTAGATTTTTGGGCTAGATCTTTAGTCTAGAATTTTTGGGGTGTTACATTTACGGGGTAGATATGCCCGCCTATCTATGCAAATAACCTTGTAAGAACCTGTCCCAACATGTATCCAAATTGATAGTCATACCCAAAAGATTATATATGAAGGTTAAGGGTTCTTATGCAAACAATGTGGGTAATTCGGTAATACACAAGTAAGATGCACGCACAAACAAAATTCTCATAAAGTAGATCAAGATTCGATACCTTATCAGAAGACTACAACATAGCACCATGATGAGTTGAAAGTAATCACATTTAAGAGGCAAAGAAACAGTCCGCCGAAAACCCAGGTTCATCAAACCTCTGCAGGCAATCTTCATACTCAAAAAACAGGCATTAATGTTAATATATTCTCTGCCAAGTCTTGTAAGTTTTTTGACCTCCCAAAAGTTAGCTTTTAAAACTAAAAATAATAATATTGTTAGTATAAATTCTTATCATAATAATCCTATAAACTCCAATATAAATCATAATGGATCGCCTACAAAACAGTCCACTATTCCTACTTCTTATGGCCTTTTAAAAAAATAAAAAACATGAAAATAAGAATTATGATATGTCACTGGAATCCAACAACCCTTTCTCTAATCCTCCGTAGAAGAATATAAAATTAACAAAATAATTTTTATTGATCATGAATTAACTCACAATCTTCCAACAGAAGACTTCTCCCAAAACCATCTTTTGACGATACAAACAAGGCGCCCCACCAACCAGGGGATGACATCTGGACAAACAGAGTCCCAAAAATATCTAAACAATATTTTTACCTTGCTTAGTAGTCTGACACACCCCAATGATGGACAACACAACCTTAATGAGGCTAACTTGACCAATTCTATCATCGGTGACCACGTGTCCATGCAAATTTATCCAGCAAACAGATCCCTATCAAAGGATTTTCTATCATCAAAGGAAACTATCATATCCTCTTCTCCACTAAAAATAAATTATCATAATGTGGAGGCACTCAATACCTAAAAATAGAAAAATACATCCTCTTCCACTACCATGGTTTCACTGAAATCTTCTCAAGAGTAATAAATTTTCGCCACTAACTCTAAAAATCACACAACTATTCTTCCCTTGGGAATGACACCCTCTCCAACCTTAATCAATTCCCATGCCACCATTCAGTGTCACGACCCAATTTCTCAGGTCATGATGGCACCTACAACCCCACAGTAGGCGAATCAATCCCCGTAGCCAAAAACAGTTCGTAATGGGCTACTACCTAACTAATACGCGCAATAGGCAGAAATAAGCGGAAGCAGAATATAAAGATAGACAAAGAGGAAGCAAACACCTGAATATATACATAATGAAACTATACCAACCCCAAGACTTGGTATCGACAGTACAAAAGCTTCTAATGGAATACAAGTGCTAGAAGTAACAAAAGATAAGTATAATTGTCTCCGAATATACAAAGAGTAACAGTACAAAAGAGGAGACGTGGTCAAGCCTCGACCGCCAGGTTCTCACCCTAGTCTTAAAGATCCAAAAGTTGCATGAGTCTCCAACGCGATCAACGGCGAAGGCTCAACTAATATCTGCACCAAAAAGATGTAGAAGTGTAGTATGAGCACAAATTGCTAAGAAACGGGTACCCAGTAGGCATCATTAGCCGACTGAGCACACATAAGATATAAAAATAGTAAATAGCAGATAGCAAGAAAGCAGTCACGGAAGCAATAGATAAAGCACAAGGAACTAGCACAGAGAATAGACAACCAAGAGTTATAAGCAAATAATGCTAGCACAGAAGATATATACACATAGAACTCATGTGAAAGAAGGAAAAAGGACGCACCTGGGATCGTTGCAACAACAATATATATAAAGAAAATTCAAAGAGATGGGCGGTATACGGGTAACCTCAAAATAACAAGAAGAAAGGAAATCAAGCCAACAATTGATCTAGAAATGACACACTAACAGAAACATGCCTAAGACATAAAATAACAATATAAGGATAAACGTAATCCACGTATAAGTCAAGCCTAAGATGGAATAACTAACCCACAAATATCCATATACGCTAAACAAGACCTGGATAAATCATGAATCAAAACTCCATAATCTTTCAGAAATCTACACAATCAGAATCTCAGTAATATGGGACCCACTAGCCCCTTAATAATCTCAGTCCCAAGAATGGTTCCTCCACTGGCTAAACCACTCATCCAATCGATACCAAAAGTCCAAGCTAGCTCTACAAGGTGACAAAAGTAATATAATCTACCTACAGGCCCAACAGCCGACCATACAACCGAGGAACACAGTCAAGTGAAAACAAACCCTCCTGCTGCCCATACAACCAGAGCGTACACTGAACACATAGCAAACAAGGGTGGAATCGAAGTGCCAAATGCATGATTATGATATGATGTGAAAGTAACCAGTATGTTACCCCCCTAAGTACCTTAAGGGCCCATATAAAGGTAGGGCCCATGGAAGGACTCTACTCATGTACCTCTAAGACATTGTACACCCTTTTTCCAGCACACACAACCCAAAGCCCCAGGTCTTGGATCGACAGGGTCCATGGAGGTCTACTCATAGACCATAAACAAAAACCGTGCAATCTCATATAGTAGCTCAATACTCAAAACCTCATAGTATATGCCCAAAATCAAACTTGGTCTAAAATAGTAGTAGTAATCCCAAAAGACCCTCTCAAGGGTGCCCGAAGTAGACTCAGGTCTAAATCAGTGATAAAAGTCTCAATAACCCTCTCAGAAGGGTGCCCGAAGGATACTCGGGTCTAAATCAATAGTAAAATTTGCAATAACCCTCTCAAAGGGTGCCCAGAGCGTATGTGGGTCTAAATCAGTACCAAAATCAAGTCTAGTGCTCTGCCCTACCGAGCCTAGAATTAGTAGGAAAACCAGTGTAAAATCATTCAAATCCCGTTTTATCATCATCTATACCAAAAATGGGCCCCTGGGGCCATGTAAGGTTTAGAAAACCGTCTATAGTAGTCCCAAAGCCAAACAGTGATAAAATATGCAGGGAAAACCTTTTTCATGGATGAAATGCTTGCACACAGATATAAATTAGCCCAACAGCTCACATACATTTCTACCAGCCCTGCGGAGGCTCAACAGCTCTACAGCAGACATAACCAGCCTAAAAGGATATTGCTATGTCCTGGACTCACGGACATTCCCAAATAACCTATCATCTATGTTTCAGAGTCAATACAAGGCCACACATGACCACAAGAGTAATGTACAATACTACACAAATACTAAAATCAACGTATGAAATAAATCGACAGAAAAGGTGGACAAGGTCTGGAGAAACCAACATAATACAACCCACCCAAGGATATTAATTAATGAAGTTATAGCCTATATGCGCCGTGTCTAAGTAGGGAAGACCATAACATACCTGTCATCCGATGACGAGCTGCAAGAATGACATCGTCTAGGTTCGAACAGCTCTGGGAAGCTATAATTCATGAAACCACTATCAATACAATAATCTCAATATTAATACGAGACTAACGATACATATAATGCAATAGAAATAGCCGAGCCAAAATTTGGGTCGCCGACGGGCCCATGGGCCCCGCAACCCAAAACCAAAAACGAATGCATCCAAAATGATCACCATGACTATGGGAGTACATGCCCAAAAAATCAAGGAGATTGGGAAAGGATTTCAAGCTAAAACAGCCTCGAAAGGTCAATGGCTGAAAGAGGGAGATTTATGAATCAGACCGAAAATTTGTAAGAATCACCTACCACAACGAGATAAATGAGCTACGAGAGTGAGTTCCACGAAACCCACGATTCATACAATCCCCCGAAAATAGAATCTACAAGCAAAAAACAAGCTTTGAGAAGATGGCATCAATGGTGATTTTAACAATGGAGAAGACAACTTTGGGAAAGGAAGAAAACTCACCACAACGCCAACGGAGCAACAAATCCTCGAAGGTGGAACTGGTTAGAGCAATTTTTGAGAGAGTTTTGGTGCTTTGGTGTTGAGGGAAATAAAGAAAGATGGCTGGAAAAACGTAAGGGCACAACCTAAATAGCTGCTTGTCCAAGCCTTCGCGAACGCGGCCAGGCATTGCCTACGCAAAGAGAAAAATAGGCGGCTGGCCAAATGCCCTTCACGAACGCAGCCAAGGCCCGCGAATGAGAAGAACAAAATTGGGGCAGCTGGATTTTGCCCTATTTGAATGCGGTCAACTCCCCGCGTTCACGATGAACAAAAAAGGGCTATGACAGCAACCAGCTGTCAAAGGCAGCTTTTCACACTTAGGATCCCCGGGAATGCATTAGGGACCCGCAAACATAAATGACCTGAGCTATTCGACTAGAACGGTATTCTTGATCCAATGGAATCGACAAAAATCCCATCAGAGGTCGATTTAACAAAACGTGGGCCCCATGCCTAAAAATCGAACTTTAGCCAACTATTTCAAAAACAAAACCCAATGGCCGAAATCAAGCTCGAAAGCCTCAGGACCCGAACCAATGATACCTCTGGCCTAAACTCGATGTTCTAAAGCTAATAACGTTGACAGAAATTCCATCCAAGGCCGTCTTCTCCAAATGGCGAACAAAGTCAACCAAGCAAGCCCGACTTGCCTGAAAACACAGAACGAGAGAGAATTCCAAGCTGAAAAAATCTTGGATCCTGACCAAAGGTCCCACTAGATGAAAGTCCACGCTCTAAAGCTAATGGAACTGTCAGAATTTGATTCTGAGCATGTTCACTAAGAATGTTGACTGAAGTCAATAATTTCAAAAGTCTAAAGCTCTAAAACAAGGAACAACAAAAAAGACCAAACAAACGGCTCGGGCACCGAACTACCGGTCCTAATAAGCCATAAATGACTTAGGGCTGCTACAGGCAAGCTCTAACAGTACAAGAATGGTGAACACGCGTAAATGACTGGAAGGGTCATTACATCATCCACTACTAAAAAGACTTTCATCCCTGAAAGTCAAGAAAGAACGAAATACTAGAGATTAAAAGAATAGCAGATACACAGCCCGCACTACTCTCTCAGGCACCTCGGGTAGCCTCCACGACCGGACTGTACCCAATAGAATGAAACCACGAAAGGAAACCAAGCCTAGAACTCATTACTAGCAAAGCCAGAATCCAAACTCAAACTCCAAAACACCAAGGGTCTGCCAACCTAAACTAAACCTCGAGAATCTCAATCTGAAGGCACCGACATAACACCGAGACTAGAGAAGCAAGGCGACCAACACACAGAAGTCAAATCTTTGAAACCACAACCAAGTTTACCAGAAAAGACATCAACACAAAACTCCAACCCATGAACCCACTGATCTGCACACCAAAGCTAGGAAAGGCATATATGAATACATTGTGTTGACAAAGAAATTCCAAACTATAGAACAAAGACAACCCCGCTGAACCATGTCAAGTTTGAATCCACTAGAAGTGAATGAACCAGGGCAACCTGCCCATTAGACCCGAACCAAAACCAAGCCTCTGCAAGGAATGCGGTAGGCCTACCACGAAGCCCGTAATCATTAGCTAAGCTCCAAACTCTAAGAAGTGCCGCTTCTACTCTGAATACTCGAACGCCATTCAGATTTGAAATTGCTTTACAAATTCAACTCAGGAAGTAGTGTACCATACCATGAATATCAAGTCAGGAAACCCCGTAGGCAAAAGAAACGGTGTTTGAAGTCCAAAGTCACCATCTAGTTGTAGAAATTTTGTATAAACCATCAACTCACCTCTTTGGCTCAAATTAACCCCTCTACTGTATCAGCACATAAACCAACCGTCTCGAAGCACACAACATACCAAACTTCTAAACCATACTGGCCAAGTCTAACCAACACTAGAACCTCATATAAAAGACACTCCTTGAAGACCCAACTAAACAAGCATTTCAAACTCTCGGTAATGAAGATGATGATCAGTCTCAAAGTACTATTAGAACTTAAAATAGCCTTGCTAGCCTCAACTCGCACAACCTGATCACATATAGCATACACCACTGCAGAATCTCAAACTTACACCGCTGATTCTGTCCAACCATAAAAGAAGGAACCTCATACTATTTAGAACACCGCCGAAATCTAGAATGGCCAACCTAACTCAAAGGTTAGACAAGGACTAGGTGTCCAAGGCCACCTATCACTCCACAACAAAAATGGGGAAACTAAGTCATCCGAACTCAATGCCTTCCAAACCAAGAAGCTGCAACTGAAGATAACCAACCACAAACTATCTGGAGTAGTTTGCTAGTCTATGATACTAAAACCCAACTTTAAAATTGCCAACCAAAGCCTCTGTCAAACCCGTATGCTATCAATGAACCTTTAGGAACCGAAGCCAACTAGGCTATGAACACACAATTTTATAAATCCGTAGATGCTATAAAAGCTTGAACCAATCAAAGGAAAAGCCACTGCAATCTGTAGATGGTCAAATCAATTCACCAGACCATAACCCAAAGCAATCTCTCAGTCATCACCCCAGTCAGCTACTAGAACACACAAGCACGAACAAGGAGTCATCTCCCTCCTTGTTCAACTAAACAAAACCCTTCTTTGGCATATCCCGAACCTTACAAATCCTTTCTCAAATAAGAACCTTGGGTCATTCCCTTAGCTCCCAAACTTACATTTGTCAAAGCTTAACAAGGCAGGAGAAGAATGGGCCAGATGCCCAACTTACCCAAATTGCTACGATTTCAACACAACCACGATGCCACAATCGAATGCTCAACTAGAGAATTATGATAAAAAAATCACTCTTACTGGAACTCTGGAAAACAATAAGACAACCCAACCAGACAAGAAACTGAAGGAGACTATGGGAACAACCCACATACCTTCCAACCTCCTAAACCAACCAAACCAAGGGGGGGTTGACTCTAAACACTCAAGAAAACCAAACATGCTCACTATCATAACCAACACCTCGCACTTAAAATGAGAGTTCAAACCCCAGCATAACCACCGGTAACACCAAACTAACACAAGAACTTCTAGCCAACACTGGACAACCACCTAAGAAATAGCCATCTAGGAATGCTCAACACGGAAGACTTAACACAAGTCTAGAGCCACAACGAAGTAGGAAATAAACCCAACCAGGAAAGAGACTAACAAAAACTACCCACGAGCTATAACTTCAGGTAAACACTTGACAAGGACAACTCACCTCATCCACTACTAAAGAATAAACTACCAAGAAAATAACGCGTAGATACTATAATTCAAGTAATCAAACAACTAAACAAGTAGAAGGTAGGAATATAAGTAAATAAATGATAGAATGGGAGGAATCGCACCACGAACACTACTATCACAAGTCGAAGGTAGCAAAATCTAACCTAGAGTAATGATATAAAGAACCTCTACCTTGGGCCCACCAAGAGGGTCATCAGACTGATGGGATCTAACTCTAGACTGAGTAAGTGAAGCTGAAGGCTCAACCATCCCTCGCAGAGGACAATCTCTATCACAATGTCACATCACCCTGCAACTATAGCAACCCAAAGAAGCCCTACTCTAATGTACGATGCATGTCGACTCTGGACGGATACCTAAACCACCTGGCTGAAAGCCACCTCTAACCTTCTGGGGACCACCCCTATAACCCTGCACTCCACCTCTAGCCGGTGGCACTGAAGCCCTGGGAGATAACATCTGCTGACCCTACTGACTGGAAGATGGCATTGTGGGACAATCCCTAGAAACGTGCCCATGCATACTGCACTGAAAGCAAATCCCAATGTATACATATGGGTGAGGAGATCTCACTGAACCTGACCGGCCACCACGTCCTACACAACCTGAAAGAGAACCTCGAAGAACCTGACCTGTAATAAATCCAGTCTGCTCGACATGCCCTATACTATCACCCTTTGAAACCTGTGGAGTAACTAAAACTGGTCTGGTAGATAAGAAGTAATGGAACCTATCTGTGGTGAAGAACCCTCTACCTCGAGTCTGAGAGCCTCGAGAACTGTCCTAGCGATGATGTTTGTTAGAACTACCTCCATAAGCCTCACGACATAAACCCTCAATAGCCCAAACATGATCCACTACCTAAAGAAAGGTCATCCCGGCAGTAACCAAATGCTCGATCGCTAAACGGAGTGGTGAAATCAAACCTCGAACAAAGATCTAAAATCTATCCAACTCTGAAGGCACAACCCTAGCAGTACACCTAACAATCTCATGAAATCTTGCCTCATACTCCAATACTAACATACCACTCTGCTTCTATACTACGACACCGGTGAACCTAGGGCTTTGATACCAAGTTATCATAACCCAATTTCTCAGGTCATGATGGCACCTACAACCCTCCAGTAGGTGAACCAATTCTTGTAGCTCAAAAAAGTTAGTAATGGGCTACTACATAACCAATACATATAATAGGTAAAAATAAGCGAAAGAAGAATATAAAGACAGACAAAGCGGAAGCAAAAACCTGAATACATACATAATGAAACTACACCAACCCCAAGACTTGGTATCGACAATATATAAGCTTCTAATGGAATAAAAGTGCTAGAAATAACAAAGATAAGTACAACTGTCTCCGAATATACAAAGAGTAATAGTACAAAAGAGGAAACATGGTCAACCCCAACTGCCAGGCGCTCATCCTAGTCTCGAAGATCCAAAAAGCTACATGAGTCTCCAACGCAATCAACAGCGAAGGCTCAACTAATATCTGCACCAAAAAGATACAGAAGTGTAGTATGAGGACCAATTGCTAAGCAACGGTTACCAAGTAGTCATCATCAACCGACTGAGCGTATATAAGATATAAAAATAGTAAATAGCATATAGCAAGAAAGAAGTCATGGAAGCAATAGATAAAGCACAAGGAACTAGCACGGAGAATAGACAACCAAGAGTTATAAGCAAATAATGCTAGCACACAAGATATATACACATAGAATGCAGGTGAAAAAAGGAAAAAGAACGCACCTAGAATCCTCGAAACAATAGTATATCTAAAGAAAATTCAAAGAGATGGTCAGTATACCGGTAACCTTAAAATAATGAGAAGAAAGGAAAGCAAGCCAGTAATTGAACTAGAAATGACATACTAATAGAAACATGCCTAAGACATGAAATACCAAGATAAGGATAAACGTAATCCACTTATAAGTCAAGCCTAAGATGGAATAACTAGCCCACGAGTATCCATATACGCTAAACAAGACCAGGATAAAGCAGGAATCAAAACTCCACAATCTTTCAGAAAGCTACACAACCACAATCTCAGTAACATGGGACCCACTAGACCCCTAATAATCTCAGTCCTAAGAACAGTGCCTCCACAAGCTAAACAACTCATCTAATCTATACCAAAAGTCCAAGCTAGCTCTACAAGGTGACAGAAGTAATATAATCTACCTATAGTCCCAATGGCCGCCCATAGAATCGAGGAACACAATCAAGTGAAAAAAAACCCTCTGGCCACCCATACAACCAGAGCGTACATTGAACTCACAACAAACAAGGGTGCAATCAGAGTGCCAAATGCATGATAATGATATGATGTGAAAGTATTTGGTATGTTCCCCCCTCCAGGTACCTCAAGGGCCCATATAGAGGCAGGACCCATAGAAGGACTCTACCCGTATACCTCTCCAATGTTGTACACCCCTCTTCCAGCACACGCAACCTAAAGCCCCAGGTCCTGGATCAACATGGTCCATGGAGGTCTACTCATAGACCACATATAAAAACCGTGCAATCTCATATAGTAGCTCAATACTCGAAACCTTGTAGTACATGCTCGAAATTGAACAGGGTCTAAAACAATAGTAGTAATCTCAAAAGACCCTCTCAGGGGTGCCCGAAGTAGACTCGGGTCTAAATAAGTGATAAAAGTCTCAACAACCCTCTCAAAAGGGTGCCCAAAGGATACTCGGGTCTAAATCAATAGTAAAAGTCATAATAACCCTCTCAAAGGGTGCCCAAAGCGTATTCGTTTCTAAATCAGTACTAAAATCAAGTCTAGTGCTCTGCCCTGCCAAGCCTAGAATTAGTAGAAAAACCAGTGTGAAATTATTCAAATCTTATTTTATCATCATCTATACCAAAAATGGCCCCCCAAGGCCATGCAAGATTTAGAAAACCATCTATAGTAGGTCCGAAGCCAAAAAAGTAATAAAATATGCAGGGAAAACCTTTTTCATGGATGATATGCTCGCACACAGATATAAATTAGCCCAACGGCTAACAAATATTCCTACCGGCCCTGCACAGGCTCAACAGCTCTACAACAAACATAAACAGCCTTAAAGGATATCTCTATGTCCGAGACTCGCGTAAATTTCTAAATAACCCACCATCTATGTTCCAGAGTCAATACAAGGCCACACAGGCCCACAAAGGGTAATGTACAATACTACACGAATACTAAAATCAACGTATGAAATAAACAGGCAGAAAAGGTGGACAAGGTCTAGGGAAACCAACCTAATACAACCTACCCAAGGATACTAATTAATGCAGTTATAGCCTATTTACGGAGAGTCTAGGTAGGGAAGACCATAACCTACCTGTCAGCCGATGACTAGCTGGAAGGCTCGAACTACTCCGGAAATCTCTAATTCATGAAACCACTATCAATATAATAATCTACATATTAATACGAGACTAACGATACCCATCACGCTATATAAATAACCAGGCCGAAATTCGAGTCACCAACGGGCCTGTGGGCTCCATAACCTGAAACCAAAAATGAAAGCGCCTAAAAAAATGACCATGGGAGTATATGCCCGGAAAAATCAAGGAGATTGGGGCAAGTATTTTGAGCTAAAACATCCTCGAAAGGTCAAGGGCTCAAAGAGGGAGATTTATGAATAAGATCGGAAATTAGTAAGAATCACCTACCACAACGAGAGATATGAGCTATGAGAGTGAGTTCCACAAAACCCACGAATCATGCAATCCCTCGAAAACAGAATCTACAAGCAAAAAGAAATCTTTGAGAAGATGGCATCAATGGTAATTTTAACAATGGAGAAGACAACTTTGGGAAAGGAAGAAAACTCACCACAATGCCAACGGAGCAAGAGTTATCGAGGGAAAAACAAATTCTCGAAGGTGGAACTGGTTAGAGCAATTTTTCAGAGAGTTTTGGTGCTTTGGTGTTGAGGTAAATGAATAAAGATGGCTGGAAAAATGTAAAGGCGCAACTTAAATAGCTACTGGCCTAAGCCTTCGCGAACGCGACCAGGCGTCGCCTACGCGAAGAGAAAAATGGGTGGCTGGCCAAATTCCCTTCGTGATCGCGGACAAGGCCCATGAATGCAAAGAACAAAATTGGGGCAGCTTGATTTTTCTCTATGCGAACGTGATCAATTCCCCGCGTTCGCGATGAACAAAAAAGCGCTATGACAGCAACCGGCTGTCAAGGGCAGATTTTTACACTTTGTGTCCCCAAGAACTCAACCGGGGTCCCATGAATGCAAATGACCTGAGCTATTCAACTAGAAATGGCATTCCAGATCCAATAGAATCAACAAAAATTCTATCGGAGGTTGATTTAATGAAAAATAGGCCCCACACCCAAAAATCAACCTTTAGCCAACTATTTCCAAAATGGAACCCAATGGACGAAATCAAGCCCGGAAGCCTCGGGACCTAAACTAATGGTCCCTCTAGCCTAAACACGACATTCTGGAGCTAACAACGCTGATGAAATTTCCATCCGAGGCTGTCTTCTCCAAATATTGACCAAAGTCAACTAAGCAAGCCTAACTGGCCTGAAAATACAGAACGAGAGAGAATTCCAACCTGAAAAGCTCTTGGATCCCGCCCAAAAGGTCCCACTAGACCAAAATCCATGCTTTGGAGCTAACGAAACTCTCAGAATTTGATTTCGAGCATGTTCACCAAGAATGTTGACTGAAGTCAATGATTTCAAAAGCCTAAAGGTCTAAAACAAGGAACGGCCAAAAATACTAAACAAATAGCCCAGGCACCAAACTACCAGTCCCAATAAGCCATAAATAACTTTGGGCCACCATAGGCAATCTCTAACGGTACAATAAAGGCGAACACACATAAATGACCGAAAGGGTCATTACATTCAGTCTGATCCTAATAGACATACCACCTCCTCTAAAATGCTAGGAGAAGTAAGGATAGTCAGGAAGTAGAGGATGTATCTCCTCTCAAGGACTCAGTCACATAAATCTCAATTCTCAGAGATGTGGCCCTTATGATCTATCCACAGACAGAGAAAATAACACATTCTTAATTAACTGAGAGCACTAACCATATGATTATTTGATCCTCGCACGACACTTAACAGAGCCTTAGCCATGTTTGCTTTAGTTATGACTCTGACTATGAGGCCAAGAAAATTCTCTAACAAGGATATCTAGAACAAATTAATTTTACAAACTAGTCCAATAAATAGGCCCACTTTTGTATAGTATAGAACATTAGAGGGAGCAACAATGATGCTTTTAAAAGAAATTTTGAAGGAGCTCATTAATAATCACAAGCCTTGCTTAGTAGCATTGTAAGAAACTAAGATGGATGATCATAGTGGTCTTAAAGATGAATTTGGGTTTGATGAATACTTGGAGGTTCCCACGCAAGTTAGGTCTGGAGGCATTGTTATTTTTGGGCTCAACAATATTTTCATGGTTACAAATCTTAGGCAGACAGACCAATAGTTTCACACCATGATACTAATACTCCTGAGTCAAGAACCATGGCACTTTAGTGTCATCTATGCTAGTACTGACATTATTAAAAGAAGACAATTATGGGAAAATTTAGAGAAAATGACCCATTTGATTAATGGCTTATAGTTAATGGTTGGTGACTTTAACCAAGTTCTTAGTCAAAAGGATAAATGGGGAGGGAACCATATAAGCCAAAGTAGGTATAGTATATTCATGTCTTATACTAACCGGTGCAAATTAATTGATCTAGGATTCAAAGGTTGTAAATACACCTAGTCTAACCATAGAAGAAGTCATAAGTGCCTTATTCTAGAAAGATTAGATCATTGTTTTGCTAATGACTTATTGATTAAGTACTTCTATAATCCTTCCATCACCCATCACCCTAAAACTCACTCTGACGATAATCCATTATTAATTCAATTAGCTTCTACATATAAACCTCCTACTAATAAACCTTTTAGAATAGAAACTTATTAGAATTCTCATCCTCATTTCAGTAACATTATCCAGGCTCCTTGGACTAATAGAATTTTTTGAAAGGCTGTGACATACTTCAAATCTACAGTTTCACAAGTAAAATAGTTTTGCTTGCTCGACTCTCCGGTATTTAGCTCTCCCCCAGCTTACCCCATTATTCAATTGCTTCAAATTTAGAACACACTCTTACTAAAGAATATTATGATATTTTCAAAATTGATGAATATTTCTAAAAAACTTTGTTCTGGAATTAATTGTCTTAATGATGGTGATGATAATACTAAATTCTATCATCTCTCCGTCATTAACAGAAAAAAAGGAATGAAATTAATTTCTTATGAGATGAGAACAGTGACTAGACTAATGATCATGAAAAATTAATTGATCATACTCTTCATTACTTTCAAGATATGTTCACCATCTATCACTTTTCATCTAGTAATAGCAATTTAGCCAACGTCCACACCAATTTTGATACCCTTGATCTTTCACCACTAGATAGATAATTACATGATCAAGAAATTATCCACGCTTTATTCTCTTTCAAAACTTTTAAGTCTCCTAGACCAAATAGAATACATCAATTTTTTTACAAAAATACTGGTCCATAGTTTGAACCCCGGTCATAAATTTCTGTCACAAATTTTTTGAATCATAACATTTTCCTACCAACTTAAATAATATATATCTCGGTTTCATTCCAAAATTTAAAAATTCCAACAATCTTAAAAAATTTAGACCTATTGGCTTGTGTAATACTATTTACAAAGTCATTACGAAAATCATTGTCAACTGTATCAAACATTTTCTTAAGACTTTAATTGGTCCCTATCAATCTAGTTTTCTTAAAGGTCATTGTACTTGTGATAATGCTATTTTTGTTCAAGAATTGTTAAATCACATAAACCGTTCTAAAAGTTCAACGGGGAATCCCATTCTAAAAATTAACTTAGAAAAGGCCTTTGATAAAATAGAATGGGCGTTTGTGGATCGTACCCTTCACCTTCTGAAATTTCCTCCAAAAATTAGTAAGTTAATCATGAATTGCATTAACAGTTCTAACATCTCTATTCTAATTAATGGTACTAATACCAATTATTTTTCACCCTCTAGATCTATCCGGCTGGGAGATCATATGTCCCTTTATATTTTAATACTTTGTATGGAACTTCTTTCTGCTTTCATTAACTCCCAACTAGACACTCTTAATTGGGACCTCATAACCCTCAACGAAAATAACCCTCAATTTTCCCATTTATTTTTCACTGATGACTTAACTCTTACGTCTAGAGCCAATGACAAATGTATTCAATCTATCCAAAAATGTTTAAACCATTTTTGCAAACTTGTGGGGTAAAAGATAAATCCTACTAAATCCAAAGCCATTTTCTTAAAATCTTGACCAGATACTATTCATAGCAAAGCACAATAGTTAATAAACATAACTTCTACTACCTTTTTTGGCAAATACTTTGAATTTCCTATTCTATATAATAAACCCAAGACTCGTGATTTTCACTATGTTCTTGATAATATGAGAAATAGACATTCTAGTTGGAAAATCAATTTCCCCAATCCTGTGGGTAGCCTAACGCTTGCAAACTAAATATTAAAAATGAGTAATGGACTTTCTGCACACACCATAAAGTATTTCAACCTCCCAATCAAGATTAGCAATTTATATAAAATTCAAAGAGACTTTATTTGGGGATCAACATCTGGAAAAAAGAAACTCTATTATGTCAATTGGGATACTGTCACGCGGCAAAAAAGCCTTGGGTTCTAGGGCGTAAGAAAGCTCATGATACAAACATCATCATCCTTACCAACCTTGCTTGGAGACTATTCACTTTGACCAATTCATTATGGACAAAAACTTTAATTCACAAGTACAATACCGAATCTTCCATCAAAGCCCACTCTTTCATTTGGAAGAATATCTTAAAGGGCAGTATCCTATGCTCCCAAGCCATTGTTTAAAACCCTCGAAATGGGCAATCCATAAAAGTTTGGAACTTTAGATGGATCCCAAATGAACCTGTAATGACCCTTCTAGTTATTCACCTATTTTCACCTTCTTTGTACTGTTAGAGCATGCCTGTAGCGGTCCCAAGTCATTTATGACTTGCTGGGACTGGTAGTTCATTGTTCGGACCGTCTGTTTAGTCTTTATAGTTGTTTCCCTATTTTAGAACCTTAACTTTAGAAATTGTTGACTTTGGTTAACATTCTTGGTAATCTTGCTCAAAATCAACTTTTGACTGTTCTGTTTAGCTCCGAAGCATAGACATTGGTCTAATTGGACCTTTGTTCTGGATCTGGGAGCTTTTCAGCTTATAATTCTCTCTCATTTTGTGTTTTCAGACCAATTGGACTTATTTGATTGACTTTGGCCAATATTTGGAGAAGACGACCTCAGATCGAAATTCTGCCAGTGTTGTTAGCTCTGGAATATCAAGTTCAGGCTAGTGGGACCATTTGTTTGGGTCTCGAGACTTCCAAACTTGATTTCGGACCTCGGGTTCCATTTTGAAATTGTTGGCCTAAAGGTTGATTTCGTCCCTTGGGCTCCATTATGAAATTCTGCCAGTGTTGTTAGCTCTGGAATATCCGATAGGATTTTTATCGATTCTATTGGATCTGAAATGTCATTTCTAGTTGAATATCTCAGCTTGTTTGTGTTCACAGGACCTACGATGCATTCTTGAGGGTTCATCGTCTGAAAATTTCCTATGGTTTGAGCTCCAAAACCTCCATTAAAGACCCTTGTTTATCCCAGCAACTTGGAGGATAATATATTGTTGATACTTGTTCATTTACTGACTTTTAAACCAGGTAAATCCTCTCATTAAATTTTGTTTTTCTCCATTGATGGGTTCTTCACAAAGCTTGGGTTTCCTTTACTTGTAGTTGATCCTTTGGAATTGTTTGTTCGGGATTTCAAGGATTTCTCTTAGTCGGCTTGCTTCTTCTTATCGGGTAAGTGTCTCGTTAAATTTCAGTTTTCTTCTACAAATTCCATCTTTAATATCTTTACTTGAGCGGGCTATTTTGATCCCTTCCACTTGACCAGTTTTTCTCAATTTTGGAGCATGCACTCACAAGAGTAGTATGTTCGTCGTACTTCTTTCTATTTCTGATTTCAGGTTGTGGGCCCCACAGACTCGCTTTTGCTATGAATTTTGACCCAACTATAATTATAGTAATATGGGTATTGTTGGTTTTGTATTGTGTAGATTATTGTGTTGATAGTGTTTTTGCAAATTGGGACTTCTCGGAGCAGTTCGAGCTTAGACGATATCATTCCTATAGCTAATCATCAGATGACAGGTAGATTATGGCTTTCCCTACCTAGACTCTGCGTGCATAAGCTATAACTGCATTAATTAGCATCCTTGGGTTGGTTTTCTAGGTTTGTACCCCAGACCTTGTACACCTCTTCCGTCTATTCATTTTATGCATTGTTTGTAGTATTCATTATAGTATTATAATATTACCCTTGTAGCCCCGTGTGACTTTTGTCTATGCCTCTGGACCATAGACGGTAGGATATTTGAGAATATCCACGAGTCCTAGACATTGTGATATTACTTTAGGCTAGATATTTGTGTTGTAGACATGATTGTGCCTGTGCAGGGCCGATAGGAATGTTTGTGATCCATTGGGCTAATCTATTATTTGCGAGCATATCATTCATGCAAAGAATTTTTCTGCATATGTCACTACTGATTTGGCTTTGGGCCTACAATAAATGGTTTTCTAAACTTGCATGGCCCCGAGGGCTCATTTTTGATAAATTAATTATGAAAGGGTTTCAGAACTGATTTTTATAAAACCTCTTAGAGTAGAGAGGATATTATGATTATTTTATCACCAGTTTTCACATGGATACTAGACTCAGCTCTGTTGGAGTGCTAGACATATGCTTTTATTATGGATTTAGAGCCGAATATACTACGGGAACCCTTTTAAGGGTTATTGAAACTTGATTACTAATTTAGACTAGGATATACTTCGGGCACCCTTTGATAGAGTTTTAAGATATCTACTACTGATTTAGACCCAGATCAAATCCGGGCATATACTACGAGGTTCCATTTATTGAGCTATAATTTGAGATTCACGTTAGTATATTGTCATGGACCTCCATGGACCCTCCCATTCCAAGATCAATGGCTACGGGGAGAGTGTGCCAGAGGAGAGGTATACGATGGAGTTGAGGTATACAGGTCATGTCCTTCCATGGATCCTACCTCTATTAGGCATTTTAGGTATCAGAGGGAGTAACATACGGGTTACTATCACACTGGTTCCATCACATCATCATCTTTATCATCATGCATATCTCATTCAGATTTTACCCTTGTTTATTGCTTGCTCAGTGTACGCTCTGGTAGTATGGGATGCATGAGGGTTTGTTTTTACTTGATTGTGTTCCTCAATTATATGGGCAGCCATTGGGTCTTTGTTTTTTGGTGGTTTAGTGGTTTAGTGGTTTTTAGCATGTTGAGGCTCCGATTCTTGGAATTTTGATTATTGATGGACTGGTGGTTCCTAGATTTTTTAGGCACTATTTATGTGTCCTTCTGAGTATGTTAGGGTAGCGTATCCTACCCTCTTTAATGGTGCTGATTAGTGGTTTCAGTTTCCTTGTGGCTTAGCTTATTCCATCTTAGGGTTATCATTATGGGATTGCTATATGATTTTATGATTCTGATTTAGTGTTTAAGCATGTTTTTGTTAGTTATAGTGTTTCTAGCTTGATTGTGTTTCCATGCTTTCCTTCATTCCCTTTTCTACTTGAGTTTACTGATATACTTCCATTTTCTCAACTCTCTCTTATATATATTATTGTTTTTAGGACTCTAGGTTCATTTTTCTTTCCTTTGCCTGTGTTCTATGTTATATATATCTTCTATGCTAGCATAGTATGTTGGTAATTCTTTTTGACTTCTATCCGTGCTAGTTTTCATGTGCTTCCTTTATTACTTCTTTGACTGCTTCTTTGCTATCTGCTTATTACCTTTTTTATATCTTATATGCGCTCAGTTGGATGATGATGCCTATTGGGTACCCATTTCTTAGTAATTGGTGCTCATACTACACTTATGCATCTTTCTGGTGTAGATACTAGTGCTAGCTTTCACCGTTGATCATGTGGAGACTTATGCAGATTTTGGATATTCGAGACTAGGGTGAGCGCCTAACGACTGAGGCTTGACCACATCTCATCTTTTGGCATTATTACTCTTTATTTATTCAGAGACAGTTATATATTCTATTTTGTTACTTCTAGCACCTGTATTCTATTAAGAAGCTTCTATACTATCGATACCAAGTCTTAGGGTTGGTGTAATTTCCTTGTTCATATTTATATTTAGGTTGTTGTTTCTACCTTGTCTTTACCTTATATCTGCTTTCATTTATTTTTGCTTATATTATGTGTACTGGTTAGGAGGTAGCCCATTACTAACCGTTCTGGGCTACGAGAATTGGTTTCGCCTACTAGAGGGTTATAGGTGCAATCATGACCTAAGAAATTGGGTCGTGACAGCTTGGTATAAGAGATCTAGGTTCTTCAGTGTCGTGGTACAAAAGCAAGTATCTAAGTAGAGTCGCAGATTAGTATGATGAAGTCCATATCCTATCTGTGGGAGGCTACAGGGCATTATTAGGAAAAGTTCCATATTTTTGGCTCCTTATCATGCTTTCCTGGCTCTATTGACTTCTAAACTTCAATTGTTTCATTCCTTCCCAGATGCCTAAGATGAGTACGACAATGGGTGATATCGAGGCTTCTGTGCCTGTTGCTTTAGTGCTTCTATCAGCACCAGGGTTTCAGAGTGGGAGCATACCACATCAGATAGGGGGTGTAGGGCTAGCCCAGCCTCTAGTAGGGTTTCATGATACCCTATCTTTTTAGGACACTGTGGCTAGGACTTCGAGTCCTTTGGTGGGTGTTTTAGTACCTCAGGATAAGGCAGTACCCAATTTTTTGAGTGATGCTTTAGTTAGGGTTGAGCTTCTAGTTCTTTAGTAGGGTAGTATGTCAGTATTGGAGTACGAGGTGAGATTTCACGAGATGGTTAGGTGTACTTCTAGGACTATGCCTACAAAGTTTGACAGGGTTCAGAGCTTTGTTGGAGTTTTGATTTCACCGCTCCGTTTGATGACCGAGCACCTCATTACTGTTGTGATGACCTTCCTTCAGGTAGTTGATCATTATTGGGCTGTTGAATGTTTATATCACGAGCCATATAGAGGTAGTAGTAAAAATTATTCAAGACAATTTTCTAGGTTCTCAAACTCGAGGTAGGAGATTCTCAACTAGAGCTTGGTTCTATTGCTTCTTATTTATCAGACCAGTTTCAGTTGCTCCACAGGTTCCAGAGGGTGGTTGTATAAAGCATGTTGAGTAGAGCATACATGGTGCAGGTCGGGGTTCCTGTGGTTTGCATTCAGGACGTGTAGGCCATGGTGGCCAGTCTGGCTTCCTGACCGACTTCATTCAGTGGAAATTGCTTTTAGTGCATTGAACGTGGCCACTGTGTTAGGGATTTCCCCATGATCACACATCCCAATCATCATGGTTGTTACGATTGTTGAGTGGTTGGTCACTTTTCCAGAGATTGTACCTGGTGAGGGACTATCAAACTTTCATCTTTGACTACTCAGTCTAGAGTTAGACCTCATCAGTCTGATGCCCCTCTCGGTGGGCCAAAGGTAGAGGTTACTGATACCGTTGTTCCAAGTATGACTTTTGTTACTTTCAGCTAGTGCTGGTAATGTTTGCATCGCGATTCTCCCCTTTTTATGTATTTTATTATATGGCTTCATGTTTTCCTTATTTAGTTGTTTTACTATTTGTGTTTGTAATACTATTCGTGTGTTTTTCTGATATATCAATTCTTTTTAGTAGTGTATGGGGTGAGTTATCTTTGAGAGATGGCTACCCAAAGTTGTGACTCATGGGTAGGTCATGTTAGCCTCATTTCTGGTTCTTCTCTATGGTTCTAAAGTTGGTTTTTAAGTTATTCAATTTCTAGCGGTCTTGGGTGGTTGTTGCCTAGGTCGTTCTCTAGCATTTGTTAGGAGTTCTTTTGATGGTTTAGTGTGATATCGGTGGTTATGTTCCAGAGATTGAGGTTTTGTCTCAAATAGTATGGTGTGGTAATGTCAGTGGGCATGTGTTGGTTTTGCTTTTCTCAGGAAGTTAGAATACGCCTTCCCTAATTATTTGGTTTGGTAAGTTGGCTTGTGAATGGATTTCTCCCGTGGTTTTCTTCTGTTTCAAGTATGGTTGAGTTTTTTTCTTATTCTGCCCAATTTTGGTTAATATGGTTGAGTTTTGATCATAGTACTCTTGTTGCATTTTGATTGTGGCCTTGTGGTTGAGCTTTGATTATAGCATTGGGGTTGAGTTTTGGCTATAGAATTTTGGTTGGGTTGGGCCTTTGGCCTACTCTCGTCCATCGTATCAAGTGTTGCCAGTGGAGTTGTGAGAGCTAATAAACAACTCCAGAGTCTTTTGAGATAGAGTTTGTGGAGTTCAGTGTATCCTTAAAAAGGACCCCGTTTGGTTTGCAAAGGAGGGTGGTGACTTTTAGGTGTGTATGAGTTCCTAGCAACTAATTGAGATGACTCCTTGTTCATATATATGTTCTTGTAGTTGACTGAGGTGACAACCGAGGTTTGCTTTGGCTTGTGTATGGGTGAATTGCATTGACCGAATACAGATTGCAGTGGCATTTCCTTTGATAGGTTCGAGGTCAGATTTTCCTCTAATAAGGGTTCGAGGTAGTGGTTATTTCCAGTATTGCCTTTGGGAGCTTGTTGCAATGATTATGGTTTCCTGGTTATATTATTTGGGCGACCCAAGTTTCAGTAGCATCTACGAGTTGGGCAACTTGTATTTTCAGAGCCTAATTTGCTTTGGTTCCTAAGTGTTTATTGGCAGCATATAGGTCTACTCATGGGTTTGACAGAAGAATTAATTGGCAATTGGAGTTGGATTTCAAAATCATGGGCTAGCAGGTTGCATCGAATGGTTCATGGAAGGCTCTCTTGGGTTACAGCATCTTTGGATCGAAAAATAGTGACTACGGACATCTTAGCTTTTTTATCTCATTTTTAAGTGGCCATTGGCCTTGGACATCCTGTCCTTGGCTAACCATTGGATTAGGCTTGACTTGTAAGATCCCAGCAGTAATCTTGTCAGTGCGAGGTCCATTTTACCTTGGTTGGAAAGATTCAGCGGCTTCGGTTTGAGGGTCAGTGGGTGTATGGAATATGTGGTCAGGTTGTGCGGGTTGAAACTAGCGAGGCTATTCTAGATTTTAATGATGCTTTAAGATTAAAGGTCGCTTTGGTGTTTTGAGAGTTAGAGTCTTGACTTGGATGGTTCTTTGAAAGGTTGGTGGTTTGTGTACTAGTACAACAGAGCAGGTGTTGTGAGCTTGAGGATGAGTTAAAAGATTATGAAATTGCAATAGCTAGGTGGCAACCTTGGGCTTCAGACATCTTTTCCTTTTCCTATGAGGTATTTTGACTTGATGTTTTTGGCATGATGGACTTCTTTCAGAAGTAAGGCTAGTAAGGTGATCTTAAATCCAAATGGTGTTCGAGTATTTGGGGCAGCAGTGGTACTTCAATGGCTTGGAGCTTAGTTGTTGGCTACATACTCCGTGGTAGGCTTACCCCACTCCTAGCAGAGATTTGGTTTTGGTGTGAGTCTTTTGGGCAAGTTGCTTTAGTTCATTTACTTCCAGCCGATTCAGACTTGGCACGGTTTAGCGAGGTTGGTTTGGTTCGACAGTTGGTAGATTCTCTTTCGACATAAAGTGTTCACACATGCCTTTTCCAACCCTAGTGTGCAAGTTTTAGTTGAGCTTCGATGGTTGGTTCATATAGGTTCAGGTGTTGTGATTGATCTTAGCAAAAGCATCCATTCATTGGTTAGTGGCCAGTCGGGAAAGGTTACTCCAGTTTTTGGAGATATGTTATGAGTTGGTATTTCATATGTCAAAATATAGTAGGCTCCAACTTGGCTTGGATAGAGTTTGAGTATAAAGGTGAATTAATTGGTGGTCGAGTGCAGCAGGAACTATGGATCTCCGATGGGTCAGTTGATATTTCAAGGGTGGCTCGAGTGTTCGATTTGTGTGAAGCTTCATGATTATGGGGCAAAAAGGATTATGTCAGTATAAAGGGTTTGTGAATCTATGAGTTCATGAGTTAGAGCTTTTGGTTGGTGACTTCCTGGGTGAACTTGGTTGTGGCACCGAGGATTCGGGTTCTCTGTGTTGATTGCCTTGGTTCTTCTTGGTTTTGGTGTAGTGTTGGAAATTTTTGGTTGAGAATCTTAAGGTTCATTTTGGTTGATTGTACTTTGGAGTTTCAGAGTTAAAGGTTCGATTCTAGCTTAGCTAGTAAGGAGTTAAGGTTTGGTTGCCTTCATTGGTTTTGGTTGTTTTCCCTTTGGTTCCATTCTGTTGGGTGCCGTCCTGTCGAGGAGGCTACCTGCGGTTTTCCAAGAAAGTGGTGCGGGCTTTGTATCCACAGTTCTGGAGTCTCTACTGTTTCCTCCTTTCTTGACTTTTGGGGATGAAAGTCCATTTTAGTAGTGGATGATGTAATGACCCTTTCGATTATTCATGTATTTTCACTTTCTTTGTACTATTAGATCTTGCCTGTAGTGGCATCAAGTCATTTATGACTTGCTGGGACTAGTAGTCTGGTGCCCGTGTCATCTTTTTGGTTTTTATGGCCGTTTTCCTGTTTTAGAACCTTAACTTTGGAAATCATTGACTTCGGTCAACATTCTTGGTAATCATGCTTGAAATCAAATTCCAACAGTTTTGTTAGCTCCGTAGTGTGGACTTTGGTCTAGTTGGACCTTTGGTCGGGATCCGGGAGCTTTTCAGCTTAGAATTATCTCTTGTTCTATGTTTTCAAGCCAATTAGGTTTATTTGGTTGACTTTGGTCAACAGTTGGAGAAGATGGCCTCGGGATGAAAATTTTGCCAGCATTGTTAGCTCCGAAATGTCGAGTTTAGGCTAGAGGGACAATTGGTTTGAGTCTCGAGGCTTCTGGACTTAATTTCGGCCCTTGGGTTCCATTTTGGAATTGTTGGCCTAAAGGTTGATTTTGGGCACGGGACCCACTTTTTGTTAAATCTACCTTCGATGGAATTTTCTTCAATTCTGTTGGATCCGAAATGTCATTTCTAGTTAAATAGCTTAGCTCATTTGTGTTTGCGGGACCTCAGATGCATTCCCTGGGGTCCATCGTGTGAAAATTGCCTAAGGTTGGCTGCAGCATGCTGCTGGTTGCTGTTGTGGCGCACCTGCAACTGCCTAGGTGCTGTGGCACCAGCACACCTGCGGCTTCCTGGGAGCCATGGCACTAGCGCACCTGCAGCTGCCTGGGCACCATAGCACTAGTGCACCTGCGCCTGCCAGGGTGTCATGGCATCAGCACACCTGCGATTTTCTGGGCGCCGTTGCACTAGTGCACCTGCGCGTGCATAAGAGCTGTAAAGCCTGGGCGGGGCAGCTTTTAAAAGCTGGCCAGCCCTTATTTACAACATTTTCCTCCACCTTGCAAAGATGTTTTTCTCCATGGTTTGAGCTCCAAAACCTCCATTAAAGCTTCTTGTTCATCCCAGCAGCTTGGAGGATAATATATTGTTGATCCTTGTTCATTTATTGACTTCTAAACCGGGTAAATCCTCTCTTTAAATTTCATTTTCCTCCATTGATGGGTTCTTCTCAAAGCTTGGGTTCCCTTTGCTTGTAGTTGATCCTTTGGGATTGTTTATTCGGGATTTCAAGGATTTCTCTTCGTTTGCTTGCTTTTTCTCATTGGGTAAGTGTCTCTCAATTTTGGAGCATGCACTCACGGTAGGGTATCATTGGTTTCATATTGAGGCATAGATTATTGTGTTGATAGTGTTTTTGTGAATTGGGACTTCTCGGAGCAATTCTAGCTTGGACGATGTTGTTCCTGCAGCTAGTCATCAGACGACAGGTAGGTTATGGCTTTCCCTACCTAGACTCTGCATATATAGGCTATAACTGCATTAATTAGCATCCTTGGGTTGGTTTTCTAAGTTTGTACCCCAAACCTTGTCTGCCTCTTTGGTCCGTTCATTTTATGTGTTGTTTGTAGTAGTCGTTGTAGTATTGTAATATTACTTTGGGCACCCTTTGATGGGGTTTTTAAATTTCTACTACTGATTTAGACCCGAATTGATTCCGTGCATGTACTGCGAGGTTTCTATTATTGAGCTATACTTTAAGATTCGCGTTAGTATGTGGTCATGGACCCTGCCGCTCCAAGATTAATGTCTACGGGCTGAGTGTGCCGGAGGACGGGTATACGACAGAGTTAAGGTATATGGGCCATGTCCTTTCATAGATCCTGCCTCTATTAGGCCTTTTAAGTACCATAGGGGGCAACATACGGGTTACTATCACACTGGTTCCATCACATCATCATCATCATCATGCATATCTCATTCAGATTTCACCATTGTTTATTGTTTGCTTAGTGTATGCTCTGGTAATATGCGATGCCAGAGGGTTTGTTTTCACTTGATTATGTTCCTCGGTTGTATGGGCCGCCGTTGGGACTGTAGGTAGATTATATTACTCCAGTCGTATCATAGAGCTTGTTATGGCCTTCGTTTCTTGGTGGTTTAATGGTGTTTAGCCTGTTGAGGCTCCGATTCTTGGACTTTTTATTATTGATGAACTAGTGGTTCCTAGATTTTTGAGGCATTGCGTATGTGGACTTCTAAGTATGTTTGGGTAGCGGATCCTACCCTCTTTCATGGTGCTGATTAGTTATTTCGGTTTCCTTGTGGCTCAGCTTATTCCATCCTAGAGTTGTAATTATGGGGTTGCTATCTGATTCTCTGATTTTGATTTGGTGTTTAAGCATATTTTCGTTAGTTATATTGTTTCTAGTTTGATTATGTTTCCATGCTTTCCTTCATTCCCTTTTCTACTTGAATTTACCTGTATACTGCCATTAGTTTGATTAAGAACTCCAGGTGCATTTTTTTTTTCCTTCACCTGTATTGTGTCTTATTTATATCTTTTGTGGCTAGCATAGTATGTTGGTAATTCTTGTTGACTTCTATCCGTGCTAGTTTCCATGTGCTTCCTCTATTGCTTATGTGACTGCTTCTTTGCTATCTGCTTATTACTATTTTTATATCTTATATGCGCTCAGTCAGCCGATGATACCTACTAGGTACCCGTTGCTTAGCAATTGGTGCTCGTACTACACTCCTGTATCTTTCTGGTGTAGATACTAGTGTGATCTTTCATTGTTGATCGTGTGGAGACTCGTGTAGATTTTGGATATCGAGAGTACGGTGAGTGCCTGATGACCGGGGCTTGACCACATCTCATCTTTTCGCACTGTTACTCTTTATTTATTCAGATATAGTTGTATATTCTATTTAGAAGCTCATGTACTATTGATACCAAGTCTTGGGGTTGGTGTAGTTTCCTTGTTCATATTTATATTCAGGTTGTTTCTTTCGCGTTGTCTTTACCTTATATCTGCTTTTGCTTATTTCTGCTTATATTGTGCGTACTTGTTAGGTGGTAGCCCATTACTAACTGTTATGAGCTACGGAAATTGGTTCACCTATTGGGGGTTATAGGTGCCATCATGACCTGAGAAATCTGGTCGTGGCAGAATCTCCTCTATGAGACCTATTCCACGGTCCCTTCCAAAAGGGAGAAGTTGAGTTAAAACTCTCTAACATGTGATATGAAAATAAATGGAAATGGGATAATTTATCCTTCCAAATGTCCAAGACTATTACTTACAAGGCCAATATTGTCACCCTCCACAAAAATCATCTTTATGACAAACTTAACTGGTCTATAAACACAAATGGGATATTTACCACGAAGTCTGTCTCCTCACTTTTAAACTCCTATGAAACTACCTACTCCTTCTCTTAGACAAACTCTTAATAAGATCAGTATTTTCCTATGGCTATGCTCCCACAAGAAGCTACCCACGAAGAATCCATTGAAGTATATAGGTATAGATATGGATCCCATTTTCTCCATTTGCAACCACGCGAAGGAAACTGTCAAACATATTTTTTTACAATGTTATGTTGCAATTATTTTTTGTCTTGATCTGGGACTTAACCTGCATAGTCTTCCTGTTAATCAAAGTCACTGGCTCCAATTATTACATGACACTAGATTGCCCATACACCATAATTCGTTGACCTGAACTGAGCTTTATCCCTTTGCACTATGGCATCTTGGCTAAATGGCAATCAAAATGTGTTAAAAAATAGGCACAATAACCTTCCCATACCTTCAGTCATCATGTGTGCCTAAAAATTTAAGCACGCTTCCACAAATCATACCAACTAAGAAGAATAAAAGTAATTCATATAAAATGGGTTCAACCCCGACCTGGTCAGTACAAATTGAATATGGATGACACTTCTTCCACCAATAATGATATAAAGGGAATCAGTTGTGTAATTAGAAATTCTAATGGAGACTAGATAATTGGTTTTTGCAAAAAAATCTCTTCCTTAAATCATTTTTTCTTTGAGCTTTGTATATTTCACCAAGGACTTCAGCTGACTGCGTGGCAACATCTAATCCCAATTAAAATTCAGGTGGACTCCATTAAGGTAATTCAACTCCTTGATCAAAATCATCCCATTTATAAAAATATGGTTGATTCATGCAGGTTCCTATGAGGAGGTTGGGAAATTCAGTAATGCGGTGTAGCTTTCGATAAGCAAACAAAGTGGCACATATCTTTGCAATAAAAGGGTCAAAGATGGATCTGGGATTGATTGTGGAACCGAGCATAGAGAATTGGGGGCGGGCAGGAAGATAGGCTAGGTGGAGTAGTCTCACGGGGCGGGCCCCTATGGTTGTGAGCTACAACTGATACATGACCAACTCATCATCATGTGTGCACCTCCATAATCAGCAACAAAACAAATTCAGGCAGATAAACATGAAGTAGTATATACTAAGCTATTTCATTAGCTATGTGTAATATTTTAATAGTATGGAAAACCTTAATGTAATCCATACCACTAACAAGGTATGCACTACTAGCACGTCTATTACCATCGTCTATTACCATGTATGAACTTTCTTAGTATTAAATTAAATCTTCGTTACACCAAAAATAAAAGTTCTTTTTAATATTTTGAACAAAACTCGATAAATTTTGTTTGCTTCTTGTGATTATTTAAAAATGAATTGTACAATTGAGCTTAATGTGATTTTAACCAAGTGAAAGTACTATTTGTTGATTTTAGGGTTTGAAGCTGAATTTGAAAAAAAAAATTATCCAATGCTTGTAATGAGGTGATAAGAACTTCTTAGATATCTAAGTTAGTGTTTGAACTAAGTCAACTTTTATTCCTATTGTTTGGATGGTTGTTACCCATTGTATTGGATCATATTGTTACTTTAAATACAATATTATTATGTCCTAAGCCTACACCATGGATATGGTCAATATTCAAAATTACTACTAACCCGAGCAAACGCTTGACCTGACTTACTACTAAACATAGAAATCAAATATTTTGCGGAAACTTTAACATAATGGGCATGCTAACCTTTTAAATATATAAATCAAATATCTTTTAAAAAACTTAATGTATAAGTGATGGAAAATACTTTGACACCTGACAACTTACTACTTTGTCTAATGAAGTCTCTAACTCAAAGAACAGAATAGTCTACCGAGATAAGAACCTGGGCTACCTTTATATTTTAATAATGACTAATAAAATAAATCCAACTGACTAGATCCCTTTGAAAGCAAAGAGACCTCACCAAAGCTGAAGGTGAGTGAATCTAGGGATGCGCTTGTTGTTGAGCTTTTGTACCTGAATCTAAAACACAAAATGATGCCACACCAAATAATGTCAGTGCATGAAATGTATGATATGTAATAAAGCTGAATAGGAAACAAGGCTAATAAAATAGATCACTGAGGTGCGACATGCCACATTCTCAATTATAAAGTGTTTTACTGATCATTTGCATACTTATGCTTTGTCTACTTTAGGTATCTTATACATCAATTATGATTTCCTATTGTATCTATTTAATAAACCTAGATTTAATCTTTCTAAAAACTAAACTTCTAGATGGTAGGGCAAAAGGAATAATAGAAAACTCTCACTATGGTAGCCTTACATACATCAAGTGCTCTAAACTTTCAAGGAGACCCTATAAATTCTGATCTTGGGACATAGAGGATGAATTCTACAAAGAACCCTAGGATTTCTTAATGAGAAATTTGTTAAAATTCTTTGACTAGAGCGGGGAGTCTTTAAATTTATATAGGAAATGGTAGAGATTACTTATCTATCCTTGATAGGATGAGATAATGCTCTTAGGGTTGAGAGAACTGGTCTAGACGTGAAAAATAATGAGAAAATGACAAAGGAATCCTTTTATAGGCGCTTGAGAATTCAAATTTATGATAAGTTTCATGCACCATAGACCAGGTCTACAGACCATGGTCTGAACTATAGAAGTTATTCTGAAATTTCTAAATATCTGATTCACGTTTCATAGATAGAGTTTTATAGATCGTGGAAAGGGTCTATGGACCGTAGTCCATGCCGTCGACTTTCTCTAAAATTTTACTAGTTCTCTGAATTGATTTCACATTGAGTTTTAGACACTGTAGAGTTGGTTTTACGAACCATGGTCTAACATGTCCTGTTATTATGAGATTTAACATCTCTTCAAACTATTTTCCACGGGTTGGTTCATAGATCGTGGAACAGTTCCACAAATCGTAATCCCTCATGTGGAAACCTAGCAAGCCAAGGTTCCATAGGTTGGCTTTTATAGTTCATTTCACAAACTGTGCAAAGTAGTATGGTCTGTAGAAGCGACCGTGGAATCTTGGGAACAAGTCTGCAAAGGATAAGTGCTGCAAAAATGCTGGTTTAGAGGTGTTATAATTATTATTTTTGATTCTTATTTAAATTTTATGATATTGTATCATTAAATACATTACTATGAAATAATCAAAAGTTGCATTTTATGTAATGACTTATTTGATGTGGTCTTGTCGTTACCTTTTCTTTCTTCTCATTTTGCTTTTGTTAATTGTTTAATAATATTGTTTTATCCTTAACTGTACATTCTTTTATAGTAATTATACATGTATCCTATTTTTTTTTGTTTTATTATAATTTCATTCTTCACACTATATTTGTCGCATTGTGTAATGATAGAAAATGAAATATTCTATCTAAATATTATATTTATCAATATAATACACTACAATATGATATAATACAATATGATATATTATGATATAATATATAAGAACTTCCAACAAAGAACATTCTTTTATTTCAATGATACTTATGTGTTTATCTAATCCTGATCATATATTAGTGGTAACTAGATACTGATACCTCTCTACGTTTAAGAAAGATCTTCATCTTTTCTCATGCCAAAAATATAACAAATCTCATCAATTTTCCCTATAAATTCAAACAAGATATATAATTAAATGAGAGGTTGATAAAAAAAAGTAAATAAAGAATAAGCAAAATAGAAGAACAATACTCTTTCACGCGGTGTTGTTAAGTATTAATCACTTTCTAAATTCACTTATGATTATAGATTTTTATTTGATTGATCATTGTGTAGAAGTAATTATTTTTCGATCAAGTATTTTATATTTTCTTAAGTATTCTGTTGTAATATCTCGCATTCCATGTCATGTTTAAGTCATTCCATATGCTTCATAGAGCTTAGAAATAAAGTTATTTGACCCATAAATTAATTGAAAATCGATTGGAACGAGTTTGAGACTTAAACAGATGTTCTTAGCACATGAAATGCCTAGGGCAACACGTTAATAGGTCAATAGGATAGGCTCCACATCGCACCTGTCACCAAACTTCAGAAAGCTAACAAATCAGTCTTCCAGTATGGGATCCACAGAGCACAGCCCAGAGCATGCCATGGGTTGTGCCGACATACTTCATGTTCTAGATGTTTTCCCCACTTCATTTTAATAAGTGTGTTTTCGTCCTAACCTTTTAGAGAATCACTATGTACAATCTTTAAACTCTCCAAAAAGGGCAAAACACTTAGAACATCAGTCTATTCCTCCTCTTCCTCTTCCTTCAAACTCCAAAGAAGTGGTTCTTCAAGCAACAGAAATCAAGAAAGGGTCTTCTGTGATTCTCCTCTAAGCTCTCTCCTCCCTCTAAGGGTATCTAAGGCTATCCCCTCTCATGTATTCCTAAGAATTCCATCCCTTCTTACTGAAAATTATCCTTATGCTAAGTTATGGTTAGAGTAAATCCTTATGATCTTGATATTTCTTCAATTTCTCAAGTGAATCTCTATCAATATGCTTCTATTTAATGATAAGTCTAACCTATGTATTTTCTAGGGATTCCTATGTATGAACTCAAGAACATATGAATTTTATGTTATCTTATGAGCCTCATGAGTATTGCAAAAATGATGAACTATGTTTTCTTTACATTTCCATAAATCTTATGAATTTAAAATGGTAAACTTTTCATGTAATGTAAATCGATGAGATTTAACACAAATTCTCTTACTATTATTTTTAACATGATGATATGAAACTGTTGATTATTTTTTAACATGATTTCATGAATTTTCTAATTGTAAACTATGATAAGTGACATGAACTCTCCATAACTTCCATAATATTCAGCATGTTATGCAAACTTTCATCTCATGAAATATGACATAATGAATTATGATATTACCTTTCATGAGTTTATAATAATGATAATGAATAATGTAACTTATGAGAACGAGCCTAATATGGATAATCCATGACTATGAGCCTAAATTGGCTAATCCATTACTATGAGCCTAAATTGGCTAATCCAGACACATGAGCCTAATATGGCTAATAAATGAACATGACTCAAAAGTGGCTAAAGCAGAAATTTCATAATCTTGAGGGAGTTAGATGGCTGACTGAGAAGGCATAGGTCTAAATAATAAATTCCCAAAAGTATGTTTGTTGATATTTGTTATAGATTATTGTGCAAGTCGGATGACTCTTTTTATGTGTCTCAAATTAGGCTTATTATAGATTCTTACAAGAAAATCGTATCATATACGTCCTATATTTAGCAAGGCATAGGATGACTTAGCTGATCAGGTCGAGATCAAACTCCATATGCTCACATGGTAGTTTATGTCAGATCGCTATTTACTCCCACAATGAACTAAAGGAGGACTAATGCACTAAACACCCATAGTAATGATTCCAGACCATGTTTTCATCATGTCCTGATTATCTCTATTTTGTTGTACCTATCGTATATGTAAATGTTTTGTCACATCCCTTCTTGTCATTTTACGTATCATACATTTAATGTACTGACATCATTTGCCACTGTATTATTTTATGTTGCAAATTCAGGTACATTGGTTTGTGATCAGGCACGTCATTAAGTTCATCACTCTTAGCTATTGGTGAGCCTCTCTACTTTCTCGGGGCCCCAGTCTAGAATTTTTTTAGTTTAGTCTCAGTTATTATTTGTTGGGGTGTCCCAACATACATTGTTTCCCTTCTATTTAGAGGCTTTATAGACAAAGTAAATGTCAGACTCTTGTTGTTTTTGGTTTTTGACTTTTATACCATCTAGTTATAAAACTATATTTCTTTTTATATTATAATTTTGTAAAAATCTACTTTCCTTTAAAGGATGTCTTCATGCTTTATGTATGACTTCCGTATTATGTAACAGTTAAATGCTCATATCCTAGGCCAGGCAGTTTACTCAGGCAAGCAATGTCATCGGGTGCCAGTCACGTCCATGATCTAGACTCAGGGCATGACAAACTTGGTATCAGAGCATTAGGTTCAAGTATCCAAGGGTGTCTATGAATTCATGTCTAGTAGAGTCTTTTTTTGGGGGTAAAGCAGGCAAAACTTATAATAAGGAGACTACATGATATTAGGAAGTACATCCCTTATTTCATACTACAGTTCATGAAATAGAGTTATACTTAATGGAATTGTTCTAATTCATGGTTATACTTGTTTCAGATTATGCCTCCAAAAAAGACTGCATGTAAGAGAGACACTACAAACGCTAAGATTCCTATGAGACAACACCACTAAATTACCTCTACCTCATAGAATACAGACTAGAAATAGAGTCCACTCTTTTAGTCAAAATGCTAGTGCAGGGGATCCACCTGTGCCATCAGACCCAGTGAGATTTCCTTTGTCATCTACTCGTTAGCCTCCTTTCACTTCTACTACTACTGTGGAGTTTAAGGGAGCTATTTAGATGCTCACACAATTTGTAGAAGCCCAGTACTGCCGTTAGGGTGCAATCCTTGCTGGTTTAAGTTCTCATGACTCTTCAGACACCTCTAGAATATATGATTTCCTCAGGATGAACCCATCACTATTCACTGGGGCCAAGGATGAAAAGGACCTCCAGAACTTCATCAATGAGATCCAAAAAATCCTTAGGGTGATCCATGCTAGAGAAATTGAGTAGGTTGAGCTTGTCTCTTACCAGTTGAAGGACGTTGCAAACATTTGGTATGAGTAGTGGGAATTGACTAGAGGAAAGGATATAACTCCCACACTTTGGGATGATTTCACAGAGGCCTTTATTGATCACTTCTTACCCTTGGTGTCTAGAGAAGCTAAGGCAAATTAGTTCTTGAACCTTAAGTAGGATACCATGACTGTGAAGGAGAATAGCCTCAAGTTCATACAACTGTCTCAAGATACTCCAAAGATGGTGTCCATTATAAGGGAAAAGATGAGAAAGTTTATATCTGGAGTTACTAAGCATGTGAAGAATGAGTGTGCAGGAGTGTTGCTTCATAATGATATAAATATATCTAGGTAAATGTTTTATATCTAGCAGACTGAGGAAGCAAAGCAAAAATAGAGGGACTACCAAATTAAGAAGGCCAGATCAGCTGGCAATGAGGTAAGTCACCAGAAGAATGGTAATAAGTCCTTTTATCCCAAGAGGTCATCAGGACCTGGTCCATCTTTTGCTAGTGAACCTACACTGAGGCCAAAGAATGATTAGCAATTTCATATTAACAAGAGTTTTAGAGCACAAGGCTCAGTCTCAGGAAGTGGGGCACAATGGGTCCCTTCACATCCTATTTGCAACACTTGTGGGAAGAATCACACTGGAGAGTGTCACTATGGAAAGGGTGTGTGCTATGGGTGTGGCCAGTGGGGTCATATTTAGGAGGAATGTCTATTGGCAAAGCGAGGAAGTTAGGGTAATAAATCCCAATCTATTGCTTCAGCCACCATAACAGGTCGAGGATCTATGTCAGGAATAATCGAGAGTCAAAATTGCTTGTATGCTTTAGCCAGTCACGAAGAAATGTAAGTGTTTCCTTATGTTATCATTGGTACATTAAAAGTCTCCTCTCATGATGTTTATGCATTACTTGATCCTAGATCTACTTTGTCCTTTTTGACTCACTATGGTGCTATAAAATTTGAAATCAACCCCAAACAAATTCTTGATACCTTCTATTTTTCCACTCCTATTGGTGATTCTATTATAGCTTTATGGTCTATGCAGTAGTATAGTCTCCATCCATCATGGGGACACCATGGCTAACCCAGATGAGTTATATATGATTGATTTTGATATCATTATGGGCATGGAAAGGTTGTATTCATGTTATACTTTAATTAATTGTAGAACCAAGATTGTAAAATTCCAATTTCCTAATGAACCAATCCTAGTATGGAAGGGTAGCTCATGCCAATGGGTAAGTTTATTTTGTATCTTAAGGCCTGACAAATGGTTCCCAAGGGGTATATATATAATGTAGTCCAGGTTAAGGATTCTAATGTTGAAGTTTCTTCCCTTCAGTCAGTTTTTGTTATGAATAAATTTCCCATAGATCTACATAGAGTCCTGACATGGAGATAAACTTCGGGATTAATGTTCTTCTTAACACCCAACCCATATCTATTCTGCTATATAGAATGTCTATAGTGTAGTTAAAAGAGTTGAATGAAGAGTTGAAAGACCTCGATAAAGGGTTCATTAGATAAGGTATTTCTCCATGGGGTGCTCTAGTTATATTCATTCATAGAAAGGATGATTCTCTACATACATGCATAGACTACTTTCAATTGAATAAGGTCACCATAAAGAATAAGTACCCACTTCCCAGAATAGAAGACCTTATTTGATCAACTTTAGCACTTGCTAGAATAGATGACCTATTTGATCAACTTCAGGGTGCTAAGTGTTTCTTCAAATAGACCTCATATCTGGCCACCATCAATTGAAAGTTAGAGAATGGGATATTTCAAAGATAACATTCAGAGCTCAGTATGGCTATTTCAAATTCTCAATCATGTCCTTGGTTTAACATATACACATGTAACTGTCATGGATTTTATGAACAAAGTTTTCAAATAGGATCTTGATATGTTCGTGATCATCTTTATTGATGACATCCTAATCTACTACCGTGGTGGGGAAGATAATGAGGATCACCTTTGAAGTTTGTTGCAAAAACTTAAGGACCATGAATTGTATGCCAAATTCTCTTAGTGTGAATTCTAGTTGAAGTTTGTGGCATTCCTTCGTCATATTATTTTTGAAGAGGGGAACAAAGTTGATTCCTAAAAGTTTGATGCATTCAAGAATTGACCCAGACCCACAACCATGACGAACATCAAAAGTTTCTTGGGTTTAGTTGGATACTATAGAAGGTTCCTAGAGCGTTTTTCCTTTAGTGCTTCTCCCTTGACTAAGTTAACTAAAAAAAGAGTTAAATTTTAGTGGTCTGAAACATGTGAGAGGAGCTTTCAGGATTTGAAAGATAAATTGACCTTTGCCCCAGTATTGACCCTACACAAGGGGAATGATGGTTTCGTTGTGTTTTGTGATGCTTCACGAGTTGGTACTAGTTATGTTTTGATACAGCACGGTAAGATCATAGCCTATGTCTCCAGGCAACTTAAGAACTATGAGAAGAATTACCTGACTCATGATATTGAGATGTCATCAGTTGTGTTTGCGCTGATAATCTGGCATCACTATTTCTATGGTTTTCATGTTGATGTTTTTATTGACCACAAGAGTCTTCAATATGTCTTTAGTCAAAAGTGATTAAATCTCTGACAGATAAGGTGGCTTGAACTACTTAAGGATTATGAAACGATCTTGTTCTATCACCTTGGGTAGGCGAATATGGTTATCGATGCACTTAGTAGATTGTACATAGAGCCTGCTCATGTTGAGGAAGAAAAAAAGAGCTCACAAGGGATACGTAATGACTTACACATTAGGAGTCTTTATCTTAGACTCTGTGATAGGCGTATGGTCGTTCAGAATGTGTTTGAATCATCTCTAGTGTCATAAGTTAAGGAAAAACATATCAGTGATCCCATTTTGTTGTAACTAAAGGAGGAAGTCCACAAGCATAAGGCTATGGCTTTTGAACAAAGGGGGATGATGTCTTGAGGTACCAAAGTAGGTTATGTATTCCAAATATTGATTGTCTCCAAGAAAGGATTATGACAGAGGCACACCATTCTAGGTATTCTATTAACTCGGGGTACACAAAGATGTACATGACTTGACAAAAAATTATTAGTGGAATAATATGAAGAAGGATATTGCCAACATTATGGCTAACTGTTTGAATTGCCAGTAGATTATGGTTGAGCACTAAAGACTCAATGGTTTGTCTCAATGCATTGTTCATCTAGAGTGGAAGTCATAGATGATCATATGGATTTCATAACTGGTTTGCCACATTCTCATTGTCAACATAACTCAATTTGGATGATTGTAGAAAGCATGACTAAATCAGCTTAGTTCTTGCCATTTAAGGCAATAAGTTTTACATAGGATTATGCTAGGTTGTACATACATGAGATATTTAAAGTGCGTGGGACCCCCGTGTCTATTATTTCACATACAGGAACCCAGTTTACCACTTATTTTTAGAAGTCTTTTCTAAATGGTTTGGGTACGCAGGTGAACCTTAGTACTGTATTCCCCCCTTAAATTGACGATCAAGAAAAGTGTACCAATTAGATACATGTGGACATGTTGAGAGGTTGTGTTCTATATTTCAAGGATAACTAGGATGATCATATGCCTCTTATTGAGTTTGCTTATAATAATAGCTAGCACTCCCGCATTCAGATTGCACCATTTGAGGCTATGTATGGGCGAAGGTAATGGTAACCTTTAGGTTGGTTTGAAGTGGTGAAGCTTAAGTTATTGGGGCCAAATTTGGTTCACCAAGTGATAGAGAAACTTAACGTCATTAAAGAATGGTTGAAGACTGCACAAAACTGCCAAAAGTCTTATTCTGATGTGAGACAAAGAGACTTGGAGCTTAGTGTTAATGATTGGGTATTCTGGAAAATCTCATCTATGAAAGGCATCATGCAATTTGGATAGAAAGGGAATCTTATTCCCCAATACATTTGCCCTTATCAAGTCTTAAGTTAGATTAGGAAAGTCTCTCATGAATTGGATTTTCTTATGGACTTAACCTCCATCCATCCAGTGTTTCACATCTCCATGTATAATGAATGTGTGAGTGATCCCTCACTCATAGTCCCAATAGAGAGTGTTGGTGTGAAATATTTTATGACTTATGAAGAAATTCCCATTGAGATTTTGGATTGTCTGATCCACAAGTTGAGAACCAAAGAGATTGCTTAGGTGAAAGTATTGTGGAAGAACCAAAAGGTTTAAGCGGGTATGTGGGAAGCGAGAAATGATAGTGGATAATATGAGGGATAGATATATTCACTTTTTCACCCCCTTAAAGGAAGATCATGAAGGTAACGATCCTAATCTATTCTTATAATTTCCATGAATATTTATGTCTTACCTGTTATGATCATGTCCCGAATATTCATGTATTACCTATTATGATCATATCCCATAAAACTCATATCCTATATGATGTCCATGTTGAGTCTCATGTACTTCATGATTGCTTCTTATACATTTTCTTCATGGATCATTATGAAACTCTTCATGTTATTGTAGTCCGTGTGAGTAAGGAGGATGTCCTTGAGGAAGACTGGCCCATTACTACACTAATGAAAGATATTGTTTAATTCCATAGCCTTCATTTGTGGACGAATGATACCAAGGAGAAAATATTGTAACACTTCTCATTCCATATCACGTTTAAGTCATTCCATACGTTTCTTATAGATTAGAAATCAAGTCGTTTAACCCATAACTTGATTGGAAATCAATTAGAAAGAGTTCTAGAATATAAACAAATGTTCTGGGCACATGAAATGGCTAGGGCAATGCGTTAGCAAGTCAAAGCTATGAGGTTCATGCCGCACCTGTCACCAAATTTTAGAAAGTTGACAAATCATCCTTCTAGCGCTATGGGATAGGTGGAGCACATCACAGACTATGCTATGGGCTGTGGGGCGCATACTTCATGTTCTAGACGGGATATTTTCCCCACTTTGTTATGATAAGGGTGTTTTCATCCTAAAACTTTTGGGAAATCACTAAGTATGACCATTAAAGTGTCCAAAAAGGGTAAAAAACTCAGAACAACAGTCTATTCCACTTCTTCCTCTTCCCCAAACTCGAAAGAAGTGCTTCTTCAAGACACACATAGAAATCAAGGAAGGGTCTTCTCTAATTCTCCTCCAAGTTCCCTCCTCCCTCTAAAAGTATGTATGGCTATCCACTCTTATGTTTTCCTAAGAAGTCCATCTCTTCTTAGTCCAAATTATCCATATGCTAAGTTAGGGTTACAATGAACCCTTATGATCTTGACATTTCTTCAATTTCTCAAGTGAAACTCTATAAGAATGCTTCTTATTTCATGATAAGCCTAACCTCTGTATTTTTTAGGGATTCTTATGTATGAACTAAAGAACTTATGAATCATATGTAACTTATAAACCTCATGAATATTACAAAAATGATGAACTATGTTTTTTATATTCCCATGAATCTTATGAATACAAATGGTGAACTTTTCATGATAATGTAAATGCATGGGCTTTAATACAAATCCTCTAACTATTGTATTTAACATGATGATGTGAAACCTTTGATTATGTTTTGACATGACTGCATGAATTCTCCAATTGTAAACTATGTTAAATGACATAAACTCTCCATAACTTCCATAATCTTCAATATGCTATGAAAACTTGCATCTTATGAACTATTGCAAATAAATTATGATACAACCTTCTATGAGACCTCAGTGATGATAATGGATGATGTAACTTATCTCCTAATGTGTTTCATCCATGACTATGAGCCTAAATTGGCTAATCCATGCACATGAGCCTAATATGCCTAATTTATGAATATGATTCAAAAGGGACTAAAATAGAAATTTCATGAGTATATCGGAGTTATATGGTTGACCGAGAAGGCATAGGTCTAAATCACAAATGCCCAGAACTACATTTACTGTTGTAGGTTATTAATCATTTTTCAAGTCGGATACTCTTTTCATATGTCCCAAAATAAACTTATTATGGATCCTTCCTAGAAAATCATGTCATGTATGTCCTACTCCCAATAAGGAATAGGATGGCTTAGTTGATCGAGTCGAGATCAGAATTCTTGCACTCACATGGTGGCTTATGTCAGTTCAGTGTTTACTCCCATGATAAAATAAAGGAGAACTAATGCACTTAAATCCCACAGTTATGATTCAAGCCCATGTTTTAGTCATGTCCTTATTATCTCTCTTTGATTCTACCTGTCGTATATGTATATGTTTTTTCACATTCCTTCTTTATGTTTTACATACCATACATTCAATGTACTAATGTCATTCATCACAATATCATTTTATGATAAATATTCACGTAACAAGTTTGTGATCAGGAGCATCATTAAGTTCATCTCAGATATTGGTGAGTCTCCCTACTTATCGAGGGCATAGTCTAGAATTGTTTAGTTTTGTAATGACCCATCTAATCGTTATTGAATCTTTCACAATATGAATGTAATAATTAAAATTTTACTGGTGTGAGATTTTATTCCAGGATAACAAGTGTAAATATTAAATAAATATCAGGTAAAACAGAGTTAAAATATAGTGGGCTCGGTTAGGCAGGGTCCATTATAGTGGTCAATTGGCCACTATAGCAAGCTCGTTGCAGCGAAGATGGTGACTACAACAGCGAGAGATGCAAAACAAAATTTTGCATCTAAGTTATTTCAAAAGTTCAACTCATATTCTAAGTAGGGTTTCCTCCTAAAAATTCCCTTAGGGTTATTTTCAAGGTAGAACACCCAAGAAAATAAGGAGTAGCTCTCCAGGAATGCGATTCCACCACCTCCCTTGCGGATTTCCTGTCAGAAACTCAGGATTGAGAGTGAAAAGTGGAGTTGCACTAGTACTATTGCAGCAACGTGGTGTAGAGATAGGTTGTGGTTTACCATGAGTTATGAATTTGATTAGTAAATTGTATATGTATTATCGAATTGACGGACGAAAGCATTATTAGGCCTTTGAGCATGGTGTTTGATGGGACATTACTTAGAATAATGTAGATGGTGTTGTATTTGTAGTGATTATGTATACTTGTAAAATATATGCCGATTATTCGAACAAGGCTAATGTAAAGAAGGTGGAACAATTATGTGTTAATTTAACTTAAAAACCATGAATTTACTATGTTAGGAGTTGGAAAGGATTTTTGAATTGGTAGCGGTTAATTACATGTTTGTCAAGTGGTATGTTTACATTATGGCAGTTATATTCTTGTTATCTCAATATGGGGTTTGGAGTGGTAACTAGTAGTACAGATAGGGTTGCCATTAAGATGAACTTGAAAACATGACTAAATATTAGAGTATGATCTGCGGTAAAGAATGAATGAACTAAAACTGTATTTTCAACTAGGGTGTGGACGAATGGTATTGTATATTGCTAACGATGTGATGCTTTATGAATATGATAGTAATATGAGTGATAGGGTTTCACAATTAAACTTGAATCGATGGGTGTTGGCATGATAATGGTTTTTGAGTTATTGCAATGAATTATTGGTGTCTTGATTTGGAGTTAGACTTGATTAGTCACGTGTATGTGTTTGAGTTGATAAGGGATGTTTGATTGTGTAACGATCGAATCCGTCATTATTTTAGGAATCATGAAGTCAAAAAATTTGAGAATTATTAAAATTACGATTGTATTAACTGAGGTGACGTGATCGTGCGGGCACCTACTCTAATCCACCTAGATAGGAAAATCCTTACCACCTGAATCAACAGGCAAAGTGGAAAAGAACATAAATCATGAAATTAAACCCTTTTTTAATACATGGAACTTCCTTTACAAAATTTCAGAAAGTAAATGACTTATAGAACTAGCAGAAAATCATTTACAATATGAGACAGCCCTCCCTAGAACCTAGTCTAAGCCAGTACAAGAGCTACAATAATATGGTACATAGTTGAAGAGGACACAACTCCCACCATAGAAAAGTAATAGGAGCTGCTGGAAGATAACCGCCATCCTGAACCTGTGGAACATCACCAACCCTGCAACCAGACTATACCCAAAAAGGTATAGCAAGAGTAGAATCAGTACAAACACAGGTACTGGTAGGCATCATCGATTGAACTGAATTCATCCCTACTATCGTATAGAAATCAAGATAAAATACATTACTTAAATACTTCACCCCTTTTCACAATCGCCTTTATCAATCTCCCCCCCCCCCTCTTGGAACCAACCTTCCTAACCTTTTGCTACCAACTCCACCACCCTAGTCTCATCCCTGGCATCTAGGACTTCCCAAGTCTCACTCACCTTTACCAATATATGTGTCCATGCCTGGACTACCGTTCCCTTACCCAAGTCAACTGCCTTGACAAGACATTCAGACTTAACCCAACTAAGTTCCCAACCAAACCACTTATACCCGTAGTCTTACCTACCAGTGTCCGGACTATTTACGGACCTCTAGGACAACCTTCCAGCATATTTATAACCACCAGCAACTACAACCCCAGACTCTCAGTCTTCCTCCCAATTTATCAACCATACCAAGTCCACCTAGCCACCATTGAGACATTTCATGACAACCATAAAGTTACATCTAAATCCCCTTTTTAATTACATAACCCGAACCCTCTAAGGATGCCCTAACCACACCTAAGTGTTCAACAGGCTACCCTGGTCTACACCAAGATCAACCCTTAGCTTATTAACCATAAGTAATCCCTGACTGCCATTGACACGCTAAATGATGACAATATATGTATAATTAACCTCCATTTTTACATAGTCCAGAGCCACCCCGGGATCCCCCTAAAAACGTCTAAGTATTAGAATGACAAGCTTGGTCTCTACCAAGACCAAATATAAATCAGTATAATATCCTGGCCTGTCATGGACCATATGCAATTTTCACAGTTCAAGAATATAGCTCGGTTCGCTCATGCAACCTTTGTAAGAATACAACAATGCAATAAAATAAACCCGTACCAAGCGTAGTACCAGAGCCAACCATTAGTATAACCGTACCAGGCGTGGTACCTGAGCCAACTATTAGTAAACCTGTACCAAGCGTGGTACCCGAGCCAACCAAATGTCGCACAGAAATCCATAGTCACAAACAATGAACAATCAACACTTGTACACCAACAAGCAATAACACCTAATTCATCTTACAAGACTGATAACAGGACCCTTAGACATTCCTAAATCATTCCCTAAGCATGCCACTCATATAATACCTTGACAAAAATACAGAAACATACAATGGATACAGGAATCAATAACCATCACCTACCCTATTCCGGGTACATATGAATCGTTAAATCTCATTCAAAGATTAACCCCGAATCACCCCTTTAGATATGCCATTAGATACCTTTATTCCTGACCCTTCTCCTACGACCAAGATACAACATGGGAAAACTTCCCCTAGCATTGGAAACACAGCCATTACGATATTCTAATTATACTAATTCATTTCCCGAAACTTGCATTCCTTGCGCATTAGTTAATTATTAACCCCTCCAAATTTTCTGAACCTTCCCGACATTCAAGTCCTTGTATTTCATTAGCAAAACCATACCAAAATAAGTATACACCCAGAATATCACAAAGCATTGTAACAAATCTACTATTTCCAGTTCAACCAAACAACCCAATAATCTTCCTCCAAACTCTGTGCCCGAAGGCCTAAATATGGATTCTCCCTTTCATTCTACACAATAAATAGGAAATAAAAGTGGTCAAATCTACTTTGTGAAGAAAACCTAGCCTACTTGGATGCCGAGCAGCTGTTCCATGCCCTTTTTGGCTCCATAAAGGCGTTCCCTGATGATTATGCAGTCCCAAATCTATAGTTTCACGTCCTTTTAGCTGGAATCCCTCCTACGCATGGCTCATAAGCCTTGGATTAGCCTAGAAAGGTTTTTGGAGAAGCCCTCGTGTGGTTTCCAACTGAGGAGGAGAATTCTTTTATTAAAAACCCATCTTGAGGCTACTGCCTCATGTCCCTCCACTATAGCGGTTGACCTTCTGCTATGGCGGTACGGCTATAGCAGAATAAATACTGCTATAGCAGAGTGACTTCAGCCTGAACAATTTCCAAAAATCTAAAATCTTCCGTTACATCACCCCACTTAATACAACCATAATTTTAATTAATTCTCAAAAAATTTAACTTCGTGATTCCTAAAATAACGACGGATTCGGTCGATACAATAGATACCAATTTACTCATCGTTTATCCTTGAATGATCCCGAATATCAGAAGATGAAAAGAACTAGCCCGGGACCCTTATTAACCCAAGTGACCGCATAATTACGAACCTACACAAGTTACCGAACTTCCCCCTAATTAGTCGTACCAACTAAAAGGAAACATTAATATTATCCCGCTCTGACGAGGAATTTCCAAACTACCCAAGGAATATTTCATGGGTCCCTCATTCTGAGTATCCAAGAAATCCAAGGCCTCGTGTCACGTCCGAGTGGAGGAATTCGAAAAAACCTGAGAGAACCTTTCTTTTCCAAAAACTGACTGCCATCTGCTATAGCGGATATTATACTGCTATGATGGTTTTGATATAGTGGAGTACCAACCACTATAGCAGTTGGTAACAGATTGAAGTAGGGGAGAAATGGGTTTTCTCCCCATTCTCTCCTATTTTCAACCCAAACTCTCCCTTTTTCCTCCCGATCCCTATGCTTCCGACGTCGAAATTCCCAGGTAACAATCATTCTCACTTGCTACTTTACTTCCCCGCACGATTATAGTAAGGATTGTGGTAGAAAATAGTGACTTGGGGAATACATTGTAGTTAGCTTTTGAACTTGAACTAGAATTGGTTTTTGCGATTTCCCGAAGCATGAGTGCTTCCCTTACATTTACAATGCCCCAAGACATTTTGGGCATATGGATTATACAACTTTTGGCCAAAAATAAACCAAAATGGTGTGGGAGGTGAAGGGTTGTTCTTGAGTAAAAATCTCAATTTGGACGGAAATTAGGAGTTATCATGCCCAAATTTTTGTAGAAAACTGTAATAGGATACATTAGAAGCACCGATTTGAACTTAGATTGTTAAAAATGGAGTTTTGGGTCAAGGGGTGTCATTGTTGCACCCCTCAAAGCTTCTGGGATGATGAATACCGCTATAGCGATTGGGCTCCACTGTTGCAGTCCTGCTATGGCAGATATTTTTCTGCTATGCTAGACGATTGTCCGCTATAGCGGAAGGCCGTGAACTAGTAGCTCCCCAAGCTGACACTTAGAAAACTTTTCCCCTTTTTCTTAATCCCTTATGCCTTATCGAGTTCTAATCCCGCCTTCTTGCTATATTGTAGGTTATCACACCCAATGGCTGAAGGATAATTGCCAGTGTATCCTTATGAACATTTCCCCAATGAAGATAGTCGAGAGAGGTTCATGGATTATCGAAGACTGGGCTTTTTCTATGAGAGGGGGTGCAAGCTGACAAATGTGGACAAAAAGGCAGCCGCCTTTCATTGTGGAGTTCAAGAGATCAACTGGGATTCATTGCTAGTGGCTCTCCCTCCCGCGCAAATAAGCTGGGTGCGGGAGTTCTATGCTATCCTTCCTACCATCTGTTGGGATGAACCCAACCCAACTATTCAGATCTAAGCGGTAGATGTTCCAGTGGACGCCCGTACTCTCAATGAGGTGCTAGTAGTGCCTTATGTTTCGAATATTGCCTATGAGGCCAAGGCTAGACTTTGGGATATGACATGGTTGAGAGATACTCAGGTAGAGGCAAAGTTCAGCGATCAGGTCTACTGGCCCAGTCCCGAGGGAATCACTAGCACTTACTTTCTGTTGATGCTAGCAGGTAGTTAAACTTGGTATCCCAAAAAATCCACCCATCGAGTAACAAGACTAATGTGACCTAAGCCCGGGCCCTGGTGATTGCTTGTGCTATGCAGGGAATCATCATGAATGTGGGGGAACAAATCATCTCCGAGTGGAAGGACTTTTACCGGGGTCATACGAAGGGCCCCTATCTTCCGGGTTTGGTGTTCGAGTTATGGCGGTGAGTTGGGGTGCCTGAGGATCACACCGACTTGGAGGTAGCTATGGATGACCCCTTTGACCCTCTCCGGGTGAAAGTGGTCTCTTCCAAGAAGAAGAGAAAGGTGTATCAACTAGGAAATAGTCAGCTGGTCGAGGATGCCGACGATGATGATGATGATGAGTCTTAGGACCTCTCCTCCCCCTTTACTTTAAGACATTTACAGCTTTTTGGGGTTTTCCCCCATTTGGGGATAATTAAGAAAAGGTTCCCTTTCCCCTTTTTCCCTTTGTTTTGAAGCACGTGGGTGCTAGTTTGAGACACTATTTCCCTTTTTATGCAATACTAGATTAGTTCTATAGCAGTTTCCTTGTTTTTCCTTGCAATTTATAGCTTAACTATTGCATTTTTGAGCCCCGGGAATGAATCAAAATTAGGGGAAAATAGGGAAGGAATTCTGCCCCGCGTCCCTCTGCTATGGAGGTTGTCACTTCGCTACATTGGAACCCCTATAGCAGAGAAAATACTGCTATAGCAAGATCACCGTAGCGATGTCATTCGCTATGGCAGTCCCGACGGTAATATTCAAAAAATTGGACTTTTCAGCAAAGTGTGCTCGTTCCCTTTCCCGCTTATCATTGTTTAACCCCGTTTATTCTGCCATGGTCTTAAACAACCCTCAAGACCATTCCTGGCAATGCACAGACTAAAACTTAGCATCAAATTCTCACAAATCATGAATGAATTACACTAGTAATTTGTTCTCAACAATACATCCCCGCTATCAAGCGTGAATAACCCCCTTGTTCCTATGGTTCCCAACCAAGTCTCAATTGTCCTGAAATCGGAGTTTCCCCATAGTTGTAATTCATTTCCCCTCACCATCTTGACCAACGATGAACCCTTTTTCCAAAAATTCATATGAAATTCTAACTCCACACACACACAACACTTAATCACACTCAATCATATCAAGAATCAATTATAAATACCTTCAGACTCGCAATTTCATAATAAGGCAATCAATCATATACGAATCAAATAAGTCATGCCAGTATTGTAATACACAAATAGTTCTGTTTCAGGTTACAACAAAAATCAAACCACATCAATTACTCTATATCCATCCCATGGATGACCCCTAGCCAATCACCCATGCCTTACCACAGCCTCTCAGGCCAGATACCAATTGGAACCTTCCCGGTTCCAATCCTTCTTGCTTGCCCATCGTATCCCGAGTCCAACGACATCCTTCACCTTGTTGAGATACCAATTGGAATTGAGAGATACCAATTAGACTCTACTCATACAAGTAAGTAACCAAACCATAGGAAAGGAAATAAAAGAAGAGAGATGTTTCCTAAAATGCTTCATAGCTTCCCTAGGATTAGATGTGGACGTCAACACACCAATCCTCAGGACTCCGTTCGACATTTTGCTCTTGTACTGAGAGACCGATAACCTGGGCCCTGATACCATTTGTCATGACCCAACTACCGAGTCGTGCGGGCACCTACTCTAATCCACCTAGATAGGAGAACCCTTACCACCCAAACCAACAAGCAAAGCAGAAAAAAACATAAATCATGAAATAAAACCTTTTTTTAATACATGGAACTTCCTTTAAAAAATTTCAGGAAATAAATGACTTATAAAAATTGTGGAAATCATTTACAACATGAGACAGCCCTCCCTAAAACCTAGTTTAAGTCGATACAAAAGGTACTACAAGATGGTACATAGCTGAAGAGGACATAACTCCTACCATAGAAAAGAAATAGGAGCTGCTGGAAGATCACCGCCATCCTGAGCCTGTGGAACATCACCAACCCTGCAACCAGACTATACCTAAAATAGTATAGCACGAGTAAAATCAGTACAAGCACACATACTGGTAGGCATCATCAGTTGACCCAAATTCACTCCTACCATCATATAGAAATCAAGATAAAATACATCAGTTAAATACTTCACCCCTTTTCAAAATCACCTTTATCAATTCCCCCCCTTCGTAACCAACCATCCTAACCTTTTGTTGCCAACTCCACTACCCTAGTCTTATCCGTGACATCTAGGAATTCCCAAGTCTCACTTCCCACTAGACTTCCCAAGTCTCACTCACCTTTACCAATATATGTGGCCATGCCTAGACTACCCTTCCCTTACCCAAGTCAACTGCCTTGACTAGACATTCAGACTTAACCCGACAAACTGCCCAACCAAACCACTTATACCCATAGTTTTACCTACCAGTTTTCAAACTCTTTACGGACCTCTAGGACAACCTTCCAACATATTTATAACCACAAGAAACTACAACCCCAGACTCTCAGTCTTCCTCCTAATTTATCAACCATACTAAGTCCACCTAGCCACAATTGACATATTTCATGACAACCATAGAGTTACATCTAAATCCCTTTTTTAATCACATAACCCGGACCCTCCAAGGATCCCCTAACCATACCTAACTGTTCAACAGTCTACCCCGGTCTACACCAAGACCAAACCTTAGCTTATTAACCATAAGTAATCCCTTACCACCATTGACACGCTAAATAATTAAAATATATGTATAATTAACCTCTCTTTTTACATAGTCTAGACCCACCCTGGGATCCCCTAACAACCTTTAAGTGTTAGCATGACAAACCCAGTCTACACCAAGACCAAATATAAATCAGTATAATATCCCAGCCTCTCATGGACCATATGCAATTTTCACAGTTCAAGAATACAGCCCAGTCCGCTCATGGAACCTTTACAAGAATATAACAATGTAATAAAATAAAATCGTACTAGGCGTGGTACTCAAGTCAACTATTATGAGGTTCCCGTACCAGGCATGGTACCCAAGCCAACGGTTAGCTCGGGTGCCACACCTGGTATAGTTATACTAATGGTTAGCTCGAGTACCATGCCTGGTACATGAACCTTATAATGGTTAGCTCAGGTACCATGCTTGGTACGGGTTTATTTTATTACATTGTTGTATTTTTGTGAAGTTCGATGAGTGGACTGGGCTGTATTCTTGAAATGTGAAAATCGCATATGGTCCATGAGAGGCTGGGATATTATACTAATTTATATTTGGTCTTTGTGTAGACTGGGTTTGTCATGCTAACACTTAGATGTTGTTAGGGGGACCCCGGGGTGGGTCCAGAGTATGTAAAAAGGGGGGGTTAATTATACATATATTGTCATTATTTAGCATGTCAATGGCGGTCATGGATTAGTTATGATTAATAAGCTAAGGGTCGATAGTGGTGTAGACCAGGGTAGCCTGTTGAACACTTAGGTGTGGTTAGGGGATCCTTGGAGGGTCCGAGTTATATGATTAAAAAGGGGATTTAGATGTAACTCTATGGTTGTCATGAAATGTGTCAATGGTGGCTAGGGGACTTGGTATGGTTGATAAATTGAGAGGAAGATTGAGAGTCTGGGGTTGTAGTTGCTGGTGGTTATAAATAGGTTAGAAGGTTGTTCTATATGTCCATAAAGAGTCCGGACACTAGTAGGTAAGACTACGGGTATAAGTGGTTTGGTTTGGTGGTTAGTTGGGTTAAGTCTGAATATCTAGTCAAGGCAGTTGACTTGGGTAAGGGAACGGTAGTCCAGGCATGGACACGGATATTGGTAAAGGTGAGTGAGACTTGGGACGTCTAGTGTTAATTGAGACTTGGGAAGTCCTAGATGTCAGGGATAAGACTAGGGTGGTAGAGTTGGCAGCAAAAGGTTAGGAAAGTTGGTTCTAAAGGGGGGAGGGGGGAGATTGATAAACGCGATTGTGAAAAGAGGTGAAGTATTTAGCTGCTGTATTTTATCTTGATTTATATATGATGGTAGGAGTGAATTTGGGTCAACCGATGATGTCTACTAGTATGTGTGCTTGTACTGATTCTACTCTTTCTATACCTTTTTGGTTATAGTTTGGTTGCAGGGTTGGTGATGTTCCACAGGTTCAGGATGGCGGTGATCTTCCAACAGCTCATATTTCTTTTCTATGGTGGGAGTTCTGTCCTCTTCAGCTATGTACCATCTTGTAGTAGCTCTTATACCAGCTTAGACTAGGTTCAAGGGATGGCTGTCTCATGTTGTAAATAATTTTTTGCAAGTTCTATAAGTCATTTATTCCTAAAATTTTGTAAAGGAAGTTCCATGTATTAAAAAGGGGTTTTATTTCATGATTTATGTTCTTTTCCACTTTGCTTGTTGATTTGGGTGGTAAGGGTTCTCCTATCTAGGTGGATTAGAGTAGATTCCCGCACGGCCTGATAGTTGGGTCATGACAGATTGGTCTTCAGACATAGACTCTAATTGATATTTGTTGGCCTGAAAATGCTAGTATGAATAAGTTGTTAAATTATTGAGGCCTATCTTAAAATGACTTGTGATTGTGGTGTGAACTTATGATATTCATTGAGTACTTGTCCTAATTATCGTGAGAGATAAATTATCTTAGAACATAAAGAGATATGTTAAGCGAAATAGGGAATATATATATTATTCTGATGATGAGTGACTCGAGTTTGATGTGAACATATGGCCGAGCGATTATGTGATGGATAAGGTACCACGCTGGTATAGTATATTGACACCTAGGATCCTCTAAAGATCATGACTAGTTGTGTAAGATTACAATTCCTTTAGTGTGTATGTACAAATGATTGACAATTATGAGTTCAGGATATGGTACAGAGTAAAACTAATAAGATAAAAAGGCTATACAGATGTGAATAAGTGTGGATAATAACTCCATGATTGTGTTATGAATGTATGTTACTTGCAGAGCTTGTGATGACTTATTATGTTTTTTCATAGTGGTTTATATGTCCAATGGGGATTTACATTGATATGTATGAATTTGGGATTACTTACCTTGTTGTTGTTGATTACTTGGTATCTGAAGTAAGTGTTGTATATTGTTGTGTCTTGTTGTTGGGTTGATTGTGGTTATGAGTAATGTCTCTGTGAAGGATGATAGGTTACATAACATAATATTCCATGGTGATTAAATTTTTGAGAAAATGAAAATAGGCATGTGAAATCATGAAGGTTCTAGGTGATAATTAATTGTGTTGAAGACCTTGATATTTTTATAAGTTAAAAGGAGTGTCTAGGAATATTAGCTAGAGACTGGCTTAAAACAAGAAACATAATGCAAATATTCTAATGACTGGTTCAGGTAATATATTGAGGTTTGGTATAAAGCCATTGCATGAGATTATCAGCTGCTTATATTGATTTTTATAGCATGTTACGCGTACTAAGCTTAGTCGGTGGATGATGAATACTAGTACGTGTGATGTACTTATACTACTCTTGCTACACTCTTTGGGGTGTAGGCGTGTTTCAAGATTATTGAAGTTCATAGCTGAAGTGAAAGATACTCTTCAACAACTTTTGTGTGTCTCATTCCTTGGGCGGAAGCTGTGTTTTTATTTTTCTGGTCATTACTCTGTATTAGAAGCTCTTATACATGTCTAGACTAGGTTCTTAGGGAAGATTTTATTCTCTTGAGAGACTAAGAGAAAATGTTTTATTTCCACTATAATTGGTTATTATAAATATTGTTCTTCCTAAAAACTTACATTTTAATAGGGGTGGATGGTAAGGTGTTCTCCTATCGATATAGAGTCGAGTAGGTGCCCGCATAATCTCGTAAATTAGGTCATGAAAGTTGGTATCAGAGCACTAGGTTACAGGTCTCACAAGTACAAGAGCAATATCAAGTAGAGTCCTAATATGATTGGTGTGTAGACGTCCACATCAAATCCTTGGGAAGCTATGAGACATCTAGGAAGTCTTTTCTTTTATTCTTTCCTGTCGTACCATCTTAGTTCATCATTATCTGAGTTTAGTTCAATTAGTATATGAATGATTCCAATTGGCATTTTAACAAGTTCTATTGGTATCTACTCAATTCTAATTTGTATCTGATGGTAAAAGTCAGGTTAAAGTGCTTGATTAAAATTTTGCATTTTGAAATGATAGTGGAGAATGTCTATGCTGTTAATAAAGTAAAAAGTTTATGTACTGCATCATTCTTCTCAGTCACCTTCACTACAGCGAAGGTAATTCTTGCGCTAGTGGGCCTGGGTCTATGAAGGAGTAGCTGCTATATCACACATATTCTATGTCACACTTTGAGTCTACATCTTGGACACAACACGATGCTTAGAGCCACAAATGACCCCAAGTTAACCCATGGTCTGGCATATACTAGGCCTTCTGAATAAAAATAGCTAAACAGAACAAAATAAACGTTTTAAAAATTTAACTGAAAAATATCTGAATTCAATATAAGTCTAAAAATAAACTAACTGAATAAGCTGAAGTCTGACTCTATGTCTTAAAGCCTCTACTACTAATGAGTTGTTGGGAGAATCCCCCAACTAACTCCAAAATACTGAAAACCAAAACAACTAGAGGGAAAAGCATCAAAATTCTATCCTCAGGATGATGATGACTCACCACAAGTAGTCACTAAGATAATGTTAAGCTGAGATAATTGTGATGCTGAATCTGAGAACCTGAAGCTATATCATGATAGCATGCAGCACATAGAGTATGCATCAGTACTTCAAATATACTGAGCATGAGGGATATGCAATATCACTGAACATGCTAAAATGTTGATATTATGTTTAAAATCTATAAACTGAACTGTACTACATAGGCCCAAACATAATTGTGCATAAAAAATTTAAAATGTAGGAATAATAATAGAAAAGACATTATGAATAGTAAAACTAAAACTGAGGGCCTAGTACCTAACTTCTGAGTCAATTTTTGTGGGAGAGTCTATTGATCGACATAAACCACATAAGCTAAATATGAAGTCCGATGTATATGCCCCATCGAGAGAACCCAATATAGCTTGTAAGGGTATAAAGGCATGACTGGCGTGATCACTAGTTCTGAGGCCCAACCGAGGGGCTAAATAACTTAAGATAGAACATAGTTCTTGGGCTTTAGGATACATTGAATCCTAGTCCAACTCGGTGCTAAGTAATACTCCCAAAACTGATTTCTATTAGCTCTTTTTAAAATTGAGGTTCTGGAATGCTCTGTTAGAACTTAACTAGTCTGAAATCATTATTTTTTGAAGAGATGTAAACTGAGGTGATTAAATTCTGTTTAAATATTCAATGCTAGTATTCTAAGTTAAATTCTGAAAAAAACTAATTCATGGGAAAATACTATAATTTAGGGCTAAGTTCTTGATTTGTCAAACCTTTTTAACAAAACTCATACAAATCATTTAAGCAGGATACAAACCATATAATGAGCATGAGGATTGAATTCTATAAAAATCTGCATAAGAGGGTAAAAAGCCTAGTTTCTAAAATCATAAAAATCAATGTCAAAGCCTGACGTTTTGTAATGACCTATTTAGTCGTTATTAAATGGCACCTCATCATGGGTTACAAAAACTGTGAAAATACACACACAATTTAATTTAGGGTGACAGAATGAAAAATTTTAGAATTTGAAGTTTTGCTCTGACTGACGTCATCCCGCTATAGCAAAAAATTTCCTGCCATCATTGTGGTAGTGGTCGACAGGCTGCTATAGCGGGCTGACGTAACCAGTAACACAAGATACGGGGTTTATATTTTTGACTTCCCTTCTTCAGTTGCAAAAAGGATGAGGGTTACTCCAAAAACATTCCTAGGGTGCCTCATGACCAGGAAGAAATAGAGAGAAGGGATCTCCACCCGAATAAGATAAAACCCATAAATTTTATGCCTAGTTCTCATTAACATTTGCCTCTACAGAGCCAAAAGTTTATGTTCTGATTTCTGCAATAGCTACTTGGCATCTAGGTAGGCTATATTTAATTGAGTAGATTAGACCCGGTTAAAATACATGATGTATGTAGATTGATGGGATATTGCATGCATAGGCCCTTGGGCAAGGTGTTTGGATGGATAAAACGTGTTTAACCTTTCTGATTGGGTGGAAAATTACTATTACGAGTATTATGGACCTTGTACCTGATTGTTTGTGTTTATATTATGGTTTTTAATACTGGAAAATTAGATTTTGGGTATATTCTCAGAGCTAGTGATGGTTATGTGTAAAAGGGTTGCTAGATCATAGCAGGTTCCCCGGGGTGGTATAATAAGGGGAACGGATAATCTAGGAGGTACTAGGCTCTTAGTATTAGGGGATAGGTTTCATGTGGATGCGTGAGTATTCCTCAAAAAATCTAGGAATTAAGATATAACAATTAATATACTTAATTGAATAAGTCGGGGGGTAGTCTTCGGACAGGTCATCAAGGTTAGAATAAGGAATCATACATATTTGTGGTAGGTGATGGTTGTTTTGATCCAAATTTGTAATATGTGCATTATAACTATATCTTTAATATTACTTGCACCATGTGTGTTCAGGGAAAAAGAGAAAAGTGTTAGTGATATCTTAAGTGGGAATCTCATGCAATGAACTTGTTTAAAATGCTTGTTGGTTGTACAAGTGTGGTATGTTATTCATCGTGGTTGTCATTTCTATGATTTTTGTGATTTCTTCGGTTGGATCGGGTATCATGCCTGGTATAGACTATTGGCTAGCTCGGGTACCATGCCTCATACAGGTTATTCATTAGTTGGCTCAGCTACTATGCCTAGTTCAGTTTTACTTATGGTTATCTTGGGTACCACACTTGGTATGAGTTTTATTATTGTTATGTGTGTTGGTTTAGTGAGTGAACTGAGTTTTCTATTGTGATGTTATTACTTTATATTGGTCCATGAGTGGCCGGGTTGGTATGTTTAAGTGCTAAGGTGGTTTCTTGAGTAAACTGAGATTGCATGTTGAGCGCCATATATGATGTCCTAGGGATCCTTGGGTAGTCCAAGTTGCTTAAAGAATGTTTCATAATGTCATGTAGTCTATTACCTTGTGGGTTGGGACATGGGTATATGGTTGCTGAGTCAGGCGGTTGACTGGGATGTCTTACAGGTAGCCTATTGACTTGACTAAGTGCTAGGGGTCAGGGTTACTAACTTAGGATTTTGAGTGAAAATGAAAGGCCTACTACGGGAATAGCTGGCTAATTGGTAACGGGGTGGCGATTGGAAGGTATCTCTAGTGTTTAGTAGTAGGGGTAGGCTTGGAGAGTCTAAGAGTTATAAGGGTCAGCATATGATCTTGTTAATGGAGTCGGGTGTTCTCTAATGCTTTGAGTTGGTAGAGGAATAGGAGAATGAGGCTTAGGGAAGAGTGAATGGAATTCACGGGCAACATATTTGGGTAGTAGGAGTTGTTGATAAGGGACCCTGACTATATAACTTTCAAGTTGCATGCTTTTATTGGATATTTACATGATGTTATGTAGTGAATTTTGGTCGACCGATGATGCCTATCAGTATGTGTTATTTGTAATGATACTACTCTTGCTATACCATTTGGGTATAGTCTGGTTGCAAGATTAATTGATGTTTCTTAGGTGAATATGATGGTGATCTCCAGCATCTTCTACTCATTTCTTCCTATGGTGGGAGTTGTGTCCTATTTTTGTCTATCCTTTTAGCAGCTCTTGTACCTGTTTAGACTAGTTCCTAGGGAGGGGTTCAGTCGTATTTTTGAAAAGGTTTCATTGTAATAAAGTTTGAGATTGGTTTTTATTTTTACTCAGACAAATTTTCATGTTTCTTAATTCTTGTACATGCTTGTTTTAATCAGTTGGTAAGGGTTCTCCTATTTAGGTGATTTAGAGTAGGTGTCTGCATGATCTAGTACTTGGATTGTGACAATTTAGTATCAGATCCTAGGTTATCAGTCTCCCAGTACAAGAGCAAATGTTGAATAAAGTCATTTGGATTGGTGTGTTGACGTCCACATCTAATCCTTGGAAAGCTATGAAGCATTTTAGGGAATTGTTCCACTTCCTTCATTCCTTTCATGCGGTCTGTTGCTTGCTTGTATGGGTTGAGTATAATTAGTATCTCTTGATTCTAATTGGTATCTTAATGAGGTAAATTGACGTTGTTGACCCCAGCTGAATGACATAAGCAAGGAAAGCTGGAACCAGGAAGGTTCCAATTGGTATCTAGCCATAGAGGTTGTGTAAAGCATGGATGATCCGCTAACAATCATCCCTGAGGCGAATAAAAGATAATAAACAAGACCTGTTTTAATGATGAAGCTTGAAATTGTGCTTATGTGTATATGTATTATTTGAATGCACTTGAATGCGTGGTGTGTAATTGCTTGAATTACTATGAAATTTGTGGTAAGGGAGAGGTCATAACTAGGTTATGTATGATTGGTTAAGGGATAAATTGCCATGTGGTTTAACTTAAAAGCTTCTACTAAATTTTTGGGCATGGACATACCGTTGGTAAAAATGGTAAGGGGACAAAATGATTTGTGACTGTGGGAAAATTTTGATTTCAGGAAAGTCGGGGTTGGTTCAGAACCATGGGGGGAAGGGGCTATTATTGTATGATAGCGGGAACGTGATGTTATGAATAGTTTCCTGGTATGATTCATAACTAGTTTTATGATAATGTGGTGCTAAGTTCTTGTTTATGCATTGCGGGAATTGGTCTTGAGGTTATATTAAGGCCATAATGTGATTTCAAGTGTTAATGTTGATAATAGGGAATAAGAAATGAGGAAACTTTACAAAAATTGAAAAAAATTGGGTTGCTGCCATTGGGGCAGCCATAGAGGGATTGACCTGCTATGGTGATCCCGCTATAGCGGGAATTTTCCTGTTATAGCAGCATTGCAGTAGAAGTGTACAAGCCACTATAGCAGAATGGGCTGGACAGAATCCCTGCTCTGTTTTCCCCTGTTTTGCTTTTCATTCTCGGGGTGCTTTAAATCGCTAGTTTTAGTTGGAGCTACTGTAGCGAGCATGAAAATTGCTTATAAACTAATTTAGCATGCATATAAGATTAACATTGTCAAGCTAGCATCTGTGTGCGTATAATAAGGGAAGGGAGGTCCTAGTCAGATGCCTCCGAGGACCATATGCCTCGATGTTGCTCAGGAAAGGGAACTCCCAGATGTCCTTTCCCTCTAGCTGAGGGAGCTCCTGATCAGGGGCGGCACAGCTGAACATGACCTTTATAGGCTTCCACATCCGAGTGAGCATGCGGTCCCGGAAGTGCCTCTTCTTCTTCTCCTTATCAAGCTCCTTGCGAAGCACTGCATAGTCCTCAGCATAGGGAGGTGGAGTTGCGACTCTGGTAGGGGCGTTCTCCATAAATCTCCTAACCGCGGCTAAGTTTGCCTCCAGAAGATTTCTAGTGATCGGACGCTGGGATTGGGAAGGAGGGGCGGGATGATTGTCATCATCATCAACTCCCTCTGCAGCTCGGCTGCTCTCAGCCTCACCCACCTTCCTCTTCTTTCCCTTGGAAGTGATCACCTTTACCCGAAGGGGGTGGAAGTCGGGGTCCATCTCTAGCTCCCTGTCAGCGTGCTCCTTGGGCACACCAACTCTCCTACACAGTGCAGACACCGGACCAGGAAAGACGGGGTCCTTCTTGTTGCCCTGGTAGAAGTCCCTCCACTCTGGCACAATCTACGCCCCTACATTCAGTTGAATGCCCTGTATGGCACAGGCCACCACCAAAGCCTGAGGGTAGGTCACATCAGTAAGGTTGCCCAATGGATAAATCCTCGGGACACTAAGTTCATCCACCTCCTAGCGCCGCTCGTGAAATAAGTGCTCGTGACGCCCTCGGTACTGGGACAGTAGACCTGGTCCCTGAACTCCTCCTCTATCAACATGTCCCTTAACCATTTCATATCTATCTCCTAAAGTTTGGCATTGTATGCAGCATTAGAGACATTAGGCACTCCTAGTACATCATTGATGGTCCAGACATCCACGGGGACATCCATTCCTCGGATGCGGATAGTAGTGTTGGGGTCATGACAAAGCACTATAGGAAGTATGGCATAGAACTCCCATATCTTACTCAAGACCCTGGAAGGGGGAGCCTCCACCAATGGAACCCAGCCGAACTCCTAGAGCCGGTTGTAGAAATTCCATGCTTTCTCTTCCACCCCTCTCATATTGAAACCTCTCTCAAAACAGAACCCGATCCTCCGGTAGACAAGAAATCTTTCCACACTAGCATCATTGGCGAACCTCTCGTAAGTTGGTATGTGTTCTATGTTAGCAGCCATTGGATGGTTAAATCTGCAAGATTAATAAAATGAGTGAGTTAAGACTCGTATAGTGCTAAGGAAACAAATTTTGGAGAAAAGTCCAATTCTTGGCCTGACTGGGAAGCTACTGTCAGTAGCCTCCTGCTATAGCGGACCGCCTCCTTCTACGGCGACACTGCTATAGCGGGAATTTATCTGCTATAGTAGCATTGCTATAGCGGAGCAAGGCCGCTATAGCGGATTTCATCATCCCAGAAATTCAAGGGGTGCAACAATGGTGCCTCTTGACCCAAAATTCTATTTTTAACATTTCGAGTTCAGATCAGTGTTACAAAAGTACTCTACTATGATTTCATGCAAATATTTGGGCATTACACCTCCTAAATATTTCCCAAATCACCATTTCCCAACCAAGAAACAAATCTTCCTATTCCCTACGATTTTGAGCCTATTTTGGCCATGAACCCCATATTTCTTACATCCAAAACATTGTGAGACTGTTGTAAACATAAGGGAAGCATCCATGCTTCGAGGATTCGACCAAATCAAAACCAAAAATTCAAATTTCAAAAACCAACTCACTACCTATTTTATTCATCAAAATTAAGCCTAGAACGAGCAATATTTGTGCAATGAAGTCAGGGAAGTAAAGTTGAGTGAATGTTACCTTGTTTTCGATGTCAAGAGCAAAGTAATCGGGGAGAGAATTGAGATTTTTTGGGTGAAAAGAGGGAGAATGGATGAGAAACCCATTTCTCACCCCTTAAAACTATTGGCACCTTCTATAGCGGCCACCCTCTCGCTATAACGGTTCCGCTATAGCAAAATTATTCCTGCAATAGCGGGATCCCCAACCGTGGAGTGGGAAATTTTATTCTTCTATATGGGTTAAATCTTTTGACTTGGTGAATTGACGAGGCCCCAAATTCCTTGGGCGCTCAGGGAGTGGATGCTTTAACTAGTCTCATGCGACTGAAAGGGGGGAATTGCCTCGGCAAGGCAGGAATGTAATAATTCTGGCCTTGGTTTTTAGTACACCAAAGTGAATGAAGTTTGGTGATTCGCGTAGGGCTATAATTAGATTGTCATGGTAGGACGTTAAGGTTTAAAAGTTGGTTTAATTTCTTCCTTCCGATTAGAAAATCATTCAGGAATGAATGATGGATAAATTAATATCTGTTGTAACAATGTATTCAGTCGTTATTAAAAGGAACCTCATCACGGGTTATGGGAACTGTGAAAATACGCTCTCTATTTAATTTGCGGTGACACAACAATTTTTTTTAGAAATTGATGTTTTTCTCGGGATGACATCATCCCGCTATAGCGGAAATTTTCGCTATAGCAGCACCACGGTAGCGTCTAGCAGGTTGCTATAGCGGGCTGATGGAACCAGTAACCCAGGATACGAGTCTTATATTTCTGACTTCTCCTCTTGAGTTGCAAAAAAGACGAAGCTTATTCTAAAAATCCTCTTAGGGTGCCTCATGGCCAGGAAGCAATAGAGAGGAGGGATTTTCATTCGGATGGGGTAAAACCCACGGATTCCATGCCTAGTTCTCATGTCAACCCAAGAATAATAGACATGAAAAATGCAATAAAGGAGTGCTAAACAATGAAATAATAAGTGAGAATTACCTTAGAGATTGAAGTAGGAGGGGATCCAGTTACCATTGGAGTTAATTTTGTAGAATATGAAAAATGAAATTCTCTTTTCATCTTTAAGTCTGCAAGACGTCCTCACCGTTGTGGCATGTTTCTTGTTGTAAAGAACATTGCATCACTGTAGCGGTTTGGCATTACAATTGCATTGGCATTTCATGCTCTAATGCTTGATCCTATTCTTCCGAGTATTGTAAATTATTTGAAGTTATTCATTGATGATGGTCTGATGCGTAGAGGCATTAGCATAGTGAATTATTTAAAAAGGTAGTGAATCAAATGGAAAGCTACAAAATAGGGGACAATACAAAAAATCTAGGGATGATCCAATTAAAATCTTCCCTGAATTTCTATTAAGAAATTATTGAATGAAATCTGCATAAATGGATTCCTTCCCAAGGTGGGATATTGTGTGATGGGTACATAGAATTTGTGTGTAGTACTTTAATTCCGCACCCAAACATTCCAAGGGTCTTGGTAGAAATAATTTTATGAAAATTTATTTTATCCGTCATTGTCAACGAGGGAGTAGGAAAAACAAGGAATAAAGCAATCTTAGATTTAACCCCATTTGAATATTGACCTTGACGTGAAAGGGACTATTTTTTCTATGTCACTTATGAATATTCGGGGATGAACAGTTAATTAATTAGTATCCGATGTAATGACCTGTCGGATTGTTATTGAATCTTCCACAATATGAATGTAAGAATTAAAATTTAACTAGTGTGAGATTTCACAAGTGTAAATTTTAAATAGATAGCAGTTAAAATAGATTCAAAATAAAGTGGGCCCGGTCAGGAATGGTTCACCATAGAGATCGGTTAGATGCTACAGAAAGCTCAATCCATGAAATCCCAGAAGAAGCAGGTCACCCTTAGATTCAGGAAATGCCTGCATTACAACTGAGGTCGCGCAGCTGTCGCCGAAATATGCCCTGTACTCAACAAAAGAAGAGCAAGTGCAGTATTAGTACATAAAAAAACAGTGTATTGGTAGGATCATCAGCCAACTCTAAATATACAAAATATGAACATATGACTATAACTTAGTAAAATATGACAAAACATGTATAACCCAAGTAACTGAATATAATCAAGACTATCAGTCATCAACCCGACTTAACAACACATGAGATATGTCCAAAACCACAACAATAACAATATATACGATTCCACACCTTTCTAGTAACCTGGACCACCCAAGGATCCTTAAAACATCATCTACGGTGTTTAACATTCAATTCGGTCTACACAAGAACCACTCCAGCATTTAAACACAAAAATCCGGTCACGCATGGATCAACATGTAATAATTGCATCACAAGAAATAAATCCAGTTCACTCATGGAACCAACACATAGAAGCACAACTAAACATGTACCAAGTGCGGTACGCGGGTCAACCATAAAAGAACATGTACCATGCGTGGTACCCAAGCCAACTGATAGATATTTCGTACCAGGCATGGTATTCGAGCCAACCATTAAATTGTACCAGGTGTGGTACCCGAGCCAACTGAAAGTCACAGACATCCCAACGATCATAACTACAATGAAAAATAACTCACATTTATAAAACCAACAAGTATTTCAGACAGCTCATTGCATGAGATTGGCAACCAAATATCAATAACATTTATTCCTTTATTTCCTAAAACACGAAATGTACAGGCAATACTACCAAAATAGTTAACATGCACATATAACGTAATTTGAGAACAATTCAAACCATCACCTACGTCAAATTAAGCCTGAATGGTCTACTGAACCTGAGCCTTCCCCTTTAGTGAAGCTTCGGCTTGATCTTGGTCTAAAAACAACACATAAACACAAACTCAACCCCAAATGTCCTAAACATTCTCGGATTATATCTTAATACCAAACCCCAGGCCAAACTCATGATCATTCCAACCAACCTAGGCTTTTCCACCAATAATTCACCTAGAACTACCAATTTTATGGTTACACTAGCGAATTATGGTAATATAATCATGACTAAAATAGTTTATAAACAAACCCAAAGGTTTTTATACCCAACATTCTTTGTTACACCAGATTTTCCATCTTAGGTCAAGCCAAACCCTCTCCAAGGCCCATAACTAATAATTCTAAGGTATAGAAATCAAAGTACTAGATTAGGGAACAAATTACTTACCTTTACGAAGAATCTTGATGGAAAACTGGTGGAAAATCGCCTAAATTGCCTTTGCCCTTCCCAAAAATGTTCTTGAGTAATAATGAATGTTTTTGGGGAAGTTTATGCATTTACATCGACTTATCCCACTATAGCGGCACCGTCATAGCAGAAGTCGCCTACTATAGCGAGGTTGATCTCCTTTGACTCCTGCTATAGTGGGAATTTCTCTGCTATAGTAATCATCATGATAGAAGTGTGTCACTATAGAGGCTAACAAGAGACAGAAACTTGAGAATCCTCCCAGTTTTTCCAATTTTGTAACACACCTTCAAACCTTGACGTTCTAGACCAATCCCTTCATGTTAAGTTTGATATTGGGAGTTCTACTCACTCGAATTCAATTCCAAAAATTCCTACAGACTCCTTAACGTCATAGCTAAAAGGAAAACCATATCAAACTTAGACATTTTATCTAATCTTTTCCCGGATTGTCATAGACTTTACCTCGCTCATATTTCATCCAAGCCTAGCTTAGCCTAACATTTTCAACTCCCCAACCCGGAAGTTTTCTCACCCAGTTTCTTTTATAAATAGCTTACCCATAAAGATAGGAAGGGTCATTATAATAGATACCAATTTATCGATCATTCATCCTTGAATGATCAAACAAGAAAAAGATGAGCTAACTCGAGAAAAAGGTAGTACTTGAATCCTCAAACAAGTGAAGGTAGTTGTCCCGCATGTCCTTCTCGATTTCCCAAGTGGCTTCTTAAACTAGACGATGCTTCAATTGAACATTCACTAATCTCATTTCCTTCATCCTCAACTTCCAGACATCCCAATCAAGAATTGCAATTGGCTCCTTCTCATACTGAAGGTTCTTATCTAGCAACACCAAATCCCACTTGATAATGTACTCCCTATCCCCATGGTATCTCTTCAACATAGATATGTGGAAAACTGGATGGACTTTGGAAAAACTGGGCGGCAATGCTAACATGTAAGCTACCAGCCCCACATTTTCGAGAACCTCAAATGGACTGATATACCGAGGTATAAGCTTAATCCTCTTGCAAAACCTCATTACTCCTTTCATCAGTGACACTTTTAACAGAACCTGTTCACCAACCTGAAATTCCATGTCCCTTACCTTGCGATCCATATATTTCTTTTGTCTTCTATGGGCTTCCAACAGCTTGGTTTGGATACCTCTCACCTTTTCTTAAGCTTCCTTAACCAAGTCAACGCATAAAGGCTTGACATAACCTACCTCAAACCACCCTATGGGTGATCTACACCCCCTCCCATAAATTGCCTCGAATGGTGCCATGTCAATACTAGAGTGATAATTGTTGTTATATGAGAATTCACACAATGGTAAGAACTGATCCCAGTGGGCCCCAAAATCAATCACACATGCTCTCAGTATGTCCTCTAGCACCTAAATCGTCCTTTCTGACTAACCATCCATCTGATGATGAAAAGTTGTGCTAAAAGCGAGCTAGGTTCCCAACTCTTCGTGTTACTTGCCTTAGAACTTAGATATAAATTGCGTACCTCTGTCTGAAATGATTGAAAGGGGCACCCCATGCAACCTCACTATCTCCTTGACGTAAATCTTGGCCAATTGTTGGGAGTTGTAATCTGTCCTAACCGGAATGAAATGGGCTGATTTAGTCAGCCTATCCATGATGACCCAAATTGAATCATACTTTACCAAGTTCTTAGGAAGACCCACCATGATGTCCATGGCTATTCTTTCCCACTTCCACTCAGGATAGGCATCCTTTGAAGCAATCCTGCAGGCCTTTGGTGCTCATATTTCACATGCTGACAATTTTGACACTTGGACATATATTCAGCTATGTCTCTCTTCATCCCAAGCCACCAATAAATTTGCCTCAAGTCCCGATAACTTTTGGTTACACATGAATGAATAGAGTATTGCGAACCATGAGCTTCTACCAACACATTATGAACCAAGTTATCAACCTGAGGGACACAAATTTGCCCTCTAAAACATAACACCCATATGCATCAAGTGTGACATCCGAGGCCTCCCCAGACACCACCTTGTCCCAGAGCTTGTTCAATTGCATATCCTTAAACTGTTTGGCCTTGATTTCCTCTATAAATGTGGGTTTGACCTCGATACTGGCCAACACTCCACCCTTTTTCAAAATACCCCACTGCATGAACTTGGATGCTAGAGTTTTAATCTCTCTAGCCAAGATTCACTTAGACACCCCCAAACAAACCAAACTGCCTATGCTGACCATTTTCTGGCTCAATGTGTTTGCAACCACATTGGCCTTACCCGGATGATACTGGATGGTCACCTTATAATCTTTAAACAACCCCATCCACCTCTTATGTCTCAGATTCAAATCCTTCTGTGTTTTTACACACTGTAGGTTGTGATGGTCTGTGAACACTTCACACTTTACACCATAGAGATAATATCGCTAGATCTTAAGTGCAAATACAATCGCTGCTAACCCCAAATCATGGGTGGAGTAGTTCTTCTCGTGAGGCTTCAATTTTCTCGAAGCATAAGCTATAATATTTCTGTCATGCATTAACACAACACCCAAACCCGAATATGAAGCATCAAAAAATACAATGAAATCTTTACCTTCAATCGACAATAATAGGGTAGGAGTTGTAGTTAGGAGTGTCTAGAGCCTTTGGAATATCTCCTCACACTTGTCAGACCACACAAATAATACCTCCTTCTGAGTCAATCTTGTCAAATGAGTAGAAATGGAAGCAAAGTTCTTGACAAACCTACAATAATAGCTAGCAAGACCCACAAAGCTCCTAACCTCAGTCAAAGAGCTAGGCCAGACTCAACTCTTAATTGCCTCAATCTCTTGGGGATCCACCATCACCCCATTTTTTAGACCAAATGCCCTAAGAAAGCAATCGAAGACAACCAAAATTTGCACTCCAAGAACTTGGCATACAATTTTTGTCTCCTCAAAAATCCCAAGAATAATGTGAAGATGTTCTGCATGCTCCTCTTTACTCTTGGAGTAGATCCAAATATCATCTATAAATACAATCACAAAGGAATCCAGAAATGACTTGAAGACATCATTCATCAAACTCATGAAAGCTGTCGGTGCATTGGTCAACCAAAACGACATTACCAAGAACTCATAATGCCCATATCGAGTTTTGAAAGCCATTTTAGGTATATCCTCAAGCCTAATTTTCAATTGATGGTACCCTGACCTCAAGTCAATCTTTGAAAACACTGAAGAACCCTACAACTGGTCAAAAAGGTCATCTATGCAGGGTCATGGATATTTATTTTTGATGGAAACCTTGTTTAATTGCATGTAGTCTATACACATCCTCATACTACCATCCTTCTTTTTCACAAACAAGATTGGAGCACCCCAAGGAGAAGCACTGGGATGAATAAATCCTAATTATTTATGCAAGCGATAAAACCTAATAATAGGACAACTAATGAATAATTAATCAAATAAAGAGTGAATTCTTATGAAATCAATAAGATGAAATCAATCTGGGGCTATGGATTTGCTACCAATTATATTGAGTAATCATTCGAACAAATTCTGATTATCTATCAGGTTACTAGTTGCAAATTGATATTTGTGATATTGAGTGTTTTTCCAAATTGCCTATACACCTACTCAACTATTCCTAATGCTTATATTCCTATGGTTATCAGTCGATAGTGAAGTGCGTATTATTAATATTTGATATCAACTAAGTAAGGATAACGAGTATATTGCTATCCACATTAGCAAATCATTCCCCCTTTAAGAGTTCTAAGACCAAACTCTACCTTCTCTTATTGCATACATAAATTTCCTATTCCTTGTTCAATACACACACCATAGATTGTATTCGAATGATGATTAAACAAACAAATAATTAATAGTAAGAGAAAGTAAGTAACCAAATGAGCCATAGCACGATGATAAATATCTTAACAAATCAAATAAAGTTCATACAACAATAATCATGAAGCTACCATAACCCTAGATAAGAAGTCTACCTCCACATGGACATGAAGGAATTTCTACAAAATTATCAAATTAAAAACATAAAAATCCATATAACAGAGAAGAAAGGATAAACCAATGTTCTAATGCCTCCACGACGACTCCAAGTTCTCCCTAGGTCAAGCGCTCTTCTAAGAGTTTATTATCCTCTCTCTCTATCTTGTTCTATATGTCTTCTTAATTAATTATCCCTTAAAATCTGAAGAAAATCAATAATTATAGGGTTTTGGAGGGTTCCGGGTCGCCTTTCCTTCTTAAAAATAAATTGGGCAAAAATTGCCCGAAATTTCACTATGGCCCTTTCGTGTTTGACACCGTAGTGTACTGGGGCAATCCATTCTTCACCTCCGGTCCATTGCACTATGGGAGTGCCTGGAGCGTCGCCCAAGGCCCTTCTGTTGTGCATTTTTTGTCTTGTTTCATTGTTTCACCTCCGTTAAGCTCTCATCTTAATCTCCTATCAATGTACATGCTCTGGATCATCATCCTCAGCTCCTATTCAAACTTCAAAGCTCTATTATCACTATAATATGTTTCAAATCCATGTAAATTCTTCATCTTTCAACCTACACATCACGATAAGCTATTTAAGCGTATTTCATATAAAGTAAGATCAAAAGCATCTTAAAAGAAGTGAAATGTGAGGCAATCTAGAACATAAAATCACTAATTTTAGCCTCACATCAAGACCCCACACTTAAGCTCTTGCTCCTCCTCAAGTAAGCTCTATCCTATAACTACGACTCTACTACAACTACACCAATTTAAACAAGATTATTCAAGCTAAGACTACAATGACTACAATAGATGACAAGCTCTGAACACACATGCCTTATTCATTCAACATATTCATAACTTATGAACAACTACTTCAAGACCACCTAACCTCAAGAACTTAGTCTACAATATTAGTAAACACTCATAGATTACCCAATTAAGATGTCAAACACTACATCTATATTTTGGCAACCATGTGCCCCTTACAACAAGAGAGTTACCCTTATTCACTCTCAAGTTTGTACAACATCATATGAATGGGTATAGGAATACAATTGCACTCACTCTCACAAAGAAGTTCACATGTGATATATGATGAACTAGAAGCTTTTCCTTAGTGTACTACTCTACTAATTTAAGAACGTCAGACTTAAGATCAAGTAGGACTTTCATTATTGTAATGTAGGTTAAAGGACGCGTAGGGACTATTCTGGCCATCAATAGTGACTATCTTTCCTAAGTACTTTAATACATAATAAACTTTTCATTATTTCACTCTTTCTTCAATCATCCAATCTTCATTTTTTTACTCTTCTTACCCATAGACTCTCTTTATTTTTCAATCTTCTTAAGAACATTCACACACCATCAATAAGGAGCGCTCAAACACACATTACATATGTATTTATTTTCTGTTTTTTTTTTCTACTCTCCACCAATAATATATGAGTCTTTAAATTACCCCTTAGTATTTTCTACAAGCTTTCACTTAAAATCTTTTATTATTTTTATTTTCACTCCTTTTAACTCTTATTTTTCAATTAAAGTGATTAAGAGTTTTGGATCAAATTAAAGGTCAGTCAAAAGAAAAGGATTAAGCTTCATACATGACTATCAAAGAATAGGCTAAAGACTCAAAGGGGCTAACTAGGATCATTAATTATGGGTAAGTAATCAAATAATAAAAACAAGGCTAATCAAAAAAATGCCTATATCATCTCCTAAACTCCATATTCTTCATTTCATTTTGTAAATACACCAGATAAGTTATAGACGTCAATTTGAAAATATGGAAAATCACAAATATCTAACACACATGGCACATGTTTAACTCAATAAGGATCTATATAGACTCTCAATTAAACAAACAACACGAGTTTAAATTTGAGCTAAAACACAAAAGTCAAGTAAAAGTGTCTAGGTGTCTCAAAATATGTCATTCACTTTTCACAATATGCTTTCACGTTCAAAACACAACTTGCATCATTCAGTCAATTATAGTTCTTGACTAGAACACCTAGCATTCAATTAGTCCTAAAGACTCTTCCTAAAAATAAAATAAAAATTACTAAAAAATAAAAAGGATAGTCAGTTCAAAGAGCTCCCCCTCGGAAAAGAATTGAAAGAAAATCCAAGGGGTGGGAGAAGTACGCTCTTCCAAAAAACTATAAAACTTAAAACTAATAAAAACTATTCTAATCTAAAAGAACAAAAAAAAATATTTTTGTGTTTTTAGACCTTTTTCAATTTTGTTTGGCCAAATTTTCTCATATAAAGCAAGCAACTAAAAATAAATAAAGTAACTCTAAATCCTCTCGCTAAATCATTCTATATGTCTTCTCAATTGATTCTCTCTTAAAATCTGAAGAAAAGTAGTATTTATAGGATTTTGGGGGTTTTCGCGTTGTCTTTCCTTCTTAAAATGAATTGGTAAAAAACTGCCAAAAATTGCACTACGACACTTTCCTGTGCGGCACCCTGTGCAGCACCATAGTGTACTGTAGTAGTTCACTCTTGACCTCTGGTCCATTGCACTACGAGGGCATGTAGGGTGGCGCCCAGGGCCCTTCCGAGTGTTTTTTGCCTTTTTTCATCGTTTTTCCTCCATTAAGCTTCCGTCTTGATCTTCTATCCATGAACATGTTGTAGATCATCATCCTCAACTCCTACTCAGCCTTCAACGCTCTTTTATCCCTTCAATATGCTCTAAATCCATGCAAATTCTTCATCTTTCAACCTACACATCAAGACAAGCTACATAAGCATATTTCAAAAAATGTAAGCTCACAAACATCTTTAAACAAGTGAAATGTGAGGCAATCTATAACATAAAATCACTACTTTTAGCCTTACATCACTCTTTATTATCTTTTGAATGTTTTATTCTTTGGGAGGAAGTTGTGTCTTTATAATATTCCTTCTCATTACTCTGTATTAGAGGCTCTTGTAAATGTCACTAGTAGGTCCTTGGAGAATATTCTATTGTTTTGGGAGAATAAGACATGATGTTGTATTTCCATTGAAATTGCTTATCATAAATATTGTTCTTCCTAAAAATTTACGTTTTAAAATGGATGAATGGTAATAAATTCTCCTATCGAGTTAGAGTCGAGTAGGTGCTCGCGCGATCTCGTAAGTTGGATCGTGATAAATTTGACCTCAGTTATTAAGGTATGTCGGGGCCTGTACCGGCAAACATTGTTTCCCTTCCATTTAGAGGCTTCATAGACAGTATGGATTTCAGACTCTTAATGTTTTAGGTTTTTGACATTTATGTCAGGTTGTTATGGAACTATGTTTCTTTTTCTATTATTGTTATTTAGTAAAAATCTACTATCCTTTAAAGGATGTATTCATGCTCTATTACAACCTCCACATCATGTACTAGTTAAATGCTCATGTCCTACGCCAGGCAGTTTGCTCAAGCCAACATTGGCATAGAGTATCGGCCACGTCTTGGTTTTAGGTTAGGGGAATGACATCTATAAATTGTTATTAAGATATCTTAATCCCCTTCAATGTAAAACTCTTGTTTAACGTTTATAATTTTATATATTTGACATATGTATTTAAAATTTATTTTTTAATGTAGTCATAATGTTCTGTTACTAAATTTTTTTCATAAATTCACTCATCTTTCATGACAGCACAAAACACAGTTTACTTCACTAGTTACAATATATAACATGGTGAAAATATGATCAAGAAAGTCCTACATAGAAATTTGTCTCAATGTCATCAGTTTATAAATTTTATAGATGATCCAGATATGTTGTGGATGTCATAGGGCCATAACATACTCCTTCCAATTTAGAAATTCATGTGAAAATCTAGTCCTAATGTGCATCTGATTCCATTGCGGGCCCTTACTCTCAAATGGTCTGTGACTCTTCTCACCTTCATCTCATCAGGTGTATCATCAACTTCAAAGAATTAATCGTATTTGTAGACCCATCTTTTCTAATCACTACAATATTTTTGAAAATCAATACAAGAATACTTGCTATTGTAATCTTTTGGGCCCTGCTGAATCAGTAGTTCCAATTCTTTCATGTTGAGAGTAATTTAATTGTTCCCCATTGGAACAAACATTTGTTGAAATTCCTCCATTGTATTGATTATGTTTCTCATTTAGAATCCTCAGTTTCAACCTCACACATTATCATTGTACCTCACAAATTCATCCATCGCAACAACTCTAAGGATCAATAGCTATGATAAAAAATTTAAAGCACTTAATGTCTTCATAGTATCTTCAATAGAAGATAGAGACAAGTAGTGCAATCCTATGGAATAGAAAGGAAAAAAAAAGTTCCTGAACAAATTATCAGTGATATACTAATGATGAAAAGAGCAATAGAAAGAGTTAAGAGTATTATTGAATGAATCTCCAAGTCCCAGTTACTATCTCCTCTATATACTGATTTATGATTGTTCAGGTGTAACTAATGTAACCACTTTTTCTGCCAATGACTAAGTTGAACTAACAGACTAACTAACTTCCTAAAAGTCCAACTAATTATTGTTACAATCAAATGTCTCTTTTACCCCTATAATGTTTTTGACATATAACAACCTATGACAAAATTCCCTACTCATTCATCCAACTATTTTAAATAGGTTAGGTTTCTCTGGGTGGATCTGATTTATCCTGTATTAGAGGTTTGGTATTTAGTTTTTATTGACGGATCAATTGTAACGACCCACATGACCGTGTTGTTCTTTTGGACTCATTCCCTCAATTTTAACCTTCCAGTAGTTTTGTTATGTTGTTAATGACTTATGAGAACGGGTGGCACGATTGTTGCTCACGCCCAAAACATGACCCAAAAGAGATAAGCGGTCGCTACAAATATAATCCATTTTTTTAAGTATGGAGTTGAATCACACACAGAACTAATGTTAGCTATAACTTTTCAACAACACTAAGAAATTAAGTTTGAACAACTATTTAGTTTCAAAGATTACTAATTAACTAACAGGAATAAATTTTAAAAAATAATTATATTTAAATAACCATGTGATTGACGCCTTTTATTTCAAGAGTAAAAGACCTAGGATGATAACTTCACAAATTTTTGGAACAAACATGGAACATTTTAACTATAATCTTGTTGAACTCATCTCTACTGATCATGAATCTTCTCTTACCACAAATATCTCTTGATCAAGTGTAGTAATTTCCTAGGGCTATTCTCTTGAATGAATCCTAGTTAACAAATTAATCTTTTCACTTAGATCGCGCCAAAACTTTGTTATCTTCAACCTCCACTTTTAAATTTTAGTCATTAATCTCTTAATTTAAAGTGATATTATTCAACTAAAACCTAACTCACAGTCTCTCTCTCGATCATAAAGATATAACGGCATTGTTAATCACTAGCCAATCAATTAACTACAATCACTACGTAGTTGAACAATTAGAGATAAACAGAATGACTCGATTATAATTAAGCAAGATCATAAGTTCATCCAAAAAAGCTTCCATCAATCATCATAGAAAATAATCTAGATACTAGTAACAATGTTTAAGAACATAGCATAGATTTTCATAACAAACAAGTACTAATTACCATATTTTTTATACTTAAGAAGATTTTACATAATTTTGTGATTTCAGAGATGATTAGTGATCCAGGATTGTGGACTTAGAATAATCCAATTGAGTTATCGGTTAACTAACTTGATCGATTTCCTGAGTTACTAGTTGCAGGTTGATATTTGCGATGTTGAGCATCTTTTCAAACTACCTCTACGCCTACTCGACTATTCCCTAACGCCTATATTCCTATGGTCCTTGGTCTATAGTGAAATGCATATGATTAATCTTTCGTATCAACTAAGAAAGGCTGACACGTATATGTCTATCCATGTTAGTGAATCGCTCCCCTCAGAAGGGTTCCAGGATCAAGCTCAACCTTTTCTTATTGTGAAAGCAAGTTCCCTATTCCTAGTCTAACTTACGAACCATAGATAGTACTTAATATTCAGCCAGAGAATCATGTAATGAAGAGCAATAAAAGATAAGCAACTCAATAGCGGAAAGCCAATCAACTAACTTAGCATTCTAACAACAACGTTCATAATCATTTACAACCCTAGATGCTATAGGTTTAGCTACTCATGAACTGATAACAAATGAAACAATTGATGAATAAGCAAAGATTTAATCATACAAAGCAAAATGAAAACAAAAACCTAGGTAGAAATCCTGGGGTCTTATCCTTGCGTGTTTCCTCCCCTAAAATTGCTCCTTTTTGTTCTTCTAAGCTCTTATGTGTTATGAATACGTTGAAGATACTAAAGATCTGAAGAAAAGCAGTAATTATAAGGTTTAGGAGGGTTCTGGATCAGTTCTGGGTTGAATTTGCCAAACTCGGACAAACTAGGCCAGAATTTAGCCTATGGTGTCCCCCTGTGCAGCGCCTTGTGCGGCGCTTGTTAGAGCACACAATTCATACACGCAATTAAAGCATGATAATGGATCACAACCTTACATAATAATCAGATAATATAAACTAAAATAAAAATAAGAAAGTACATACTTGTTGAAGCTTTTACAGATTTTGCTCAACGCCACGGAATCTAGAACTGCAGACTTCTACTATTTCCTGATTAACTCTTCTAATCGAAACTTGAGTGGACAAGTGAATTTGTTTCATAAAAGGATAATGTCTTTGGAAAAATCAGACCCAATTTATTCCCAATTTTCTACTGAAGAAGGAAAGAGAAGAGGAAAAAGAAAACGTCTTTAGCATTAAGAGCAAAAATATTTTCAGCCTTAATAAGAGCAAACGTTTTTATTTGTTATTAAGGGCAAAAAAAAATTTTGCCATAATAAGAGCAAAATATTTTCACATTTAAAACAAGTCTTAATGAGTAAAATATTTTTTTTCCTTTTTAAAATCAGACATTTATTCCCTATAAAAAAACAAGTGAATAAAATAATATTACTTTTTCTAAGAGGCTCCTTTTCTTTTTCAAATTTGATTAGTGAATCAGGCATAGCAGGGACCACATATTTATTGACTGAGGCTACTAATTATGATATTAATTTGCAAATAAATGAATTAATCATATCATAATTAATTATAAATTATTCCACTAAAAACATGTAATTGCACTCCTTGATTTAATTTTAAAATTTACCATTACACCTTATTTAACTCTCCATGTTAGAATTACCGACACCAATTAATTGAAATAAATTTCTGAAAAATTTAATTCATTGATTAATTTAATTCTTTATTTTTATGCTTAACTTATTTCACGCGATGGATATTAAATCCACTTGCAGTGTTTTCACGTGAAAACTTATAAGCAACCATAAAGGGGTGTCTTCATCTCAAATCCGAGACATAGTTCTATCAACTAATTACTATTTCACTAGTGTGATTTGTTATCATTCAATCTATTAGGAATATATTGACTCATAATAGAGTCTCACCTTTTATAGATTAAAATAATAAATCAAACTACACATATCATAATAATTATATCAAGATTAAGAGTATAAGTATATGTAATGGGATAGAGAAGTTGTTTATTAATATTCAGAACATAAACGAGTATCTCTACTTGATTCGTTCAATACATACGAAATGTACTAGCACAAAAAGTTGAAATATTACCACTCCTATAATTAAGATCAAATTATATTTAATCTTCTGCTACAATCATCAAGATGTTTATCCTACTTCATCTTTGATTGTAAACATTAATTTAAAACCTATAAGAACCGATAATTTTAATCTTCCGTGTATGAGCTAAAAAACTCCATACACAATATTGTCTACTATAGAAGTAAATATCACACATGTTAACATAATGATCTATTTAAATAAGGACTTTATTAAATTAAGTATATAAAATGAATAGCCTTTACATGTGATGAAAACATAATACTATAACATGAACCACATGGTTAATAGTATATTCTATCAATCTCCCACTTAGACTTATAACCATGCATTCACAACTCTAACACCCATTTCTTCCACATGCTTATCAAAAATCTTCTGAGTTAATGTCACGACCCAGACCGTCATGAGTGGCACCCACCCGAATCCCCCCCGGACTCCTCTATGTCATAGCTACAAGGAAAACTAGCTCAATACAAGACACGTTACTCAATCCTCACCCGGATTGCCCTAGACCATACCTCACTCCGAAATCGGCCGAGACTAGCCGAGCCCATAATTTTCAACTCCAAAGCCCGAAAGTTTTCTAACTTTAAACTTGGCACAAAAGGTTTACCCGTAGTGACGAACCCAGTCGTTACAACAGATACCAATTTACCCATTATTCTTACCCAAATGATCAAACCTGAAAATATGGAAATAAAAGAGGGAAAGTGTAGTACCTGAATCCTCAAACAAGTTAGGGTACTTGTCCTGCATGTCCTTCTTGGTTTCCCAAGTGGCTTCCCCAACCGGACGATGCTTCTATTGAACTTTCACCGATTTGATCTCTTTTTCCTCAACTTTCGGATGTCCCAATCAAGAATGGCAAGTGATTCCTCTTTATATCGAAGGTCCTTGTCTAGTAATGCTTCATCCCTTTTAATAATTTAATTTCCATCCCCATGGTACCACTTCAACATGGATACATAGAATACTGGATGGACACCGGATAAACTGCACGGCAGTGCTAACCTGTAAGCAAACTGGCCCTACCATTTCAAGAACCTCAAATGGACTGATAAACAGAGGGCTGAGCTTGCCCTTTTTACCAAAATACATAACCCCCTTCATTGGTGACACTTTCAATAGTACTTTCTCACCAACCTTAAAATCAATGCCTCTTACCTTGCGATCCGTGTATTTCTTCTGCCTGCTCTGGGCCTCTAGCAACTTGGTTTGAATGCCTCTTACTTTTTTCTGTGCTTCCCTTACCAATTCTACGCCCAGAGACTTCACATCCCCTGCCTCAAACCACCCTATAGGTGATCTACAACCCGTCTCATACACTGCCTCAAATGGTGACATGTCGATACTAGACTGGTAGTTATTGTTGTATGAGAACTTACATAATGGCAGGAACGGGTCCCAATGAACCCCAAAGTCAATTACACATGCTCTTAGCATGTCTTCCTGTGACACCCTGTAATTTGATTTAGCTATTAAACCTGATTTCTGAGAAATTTTTAGAGTTCCCAGAGATCACGGACCAGATCATGGACTGTAGCCCTGGACCACGATCCATAGTCTGATCCATGGAATGCTCCTTAGTTATGTTATTTTCTCCTTGGTTATGTTCTTCCCTCAGTCTACGACTCACTCGATGACTCATGGTTTGGAACCACAGTTCATCCTGTGGACTCGTGGTTCGAGTTCCAGAGGATCCCCATAAAGGGTCCTGCAAATGACGAGTTAGTTGAAGACCCATCCTTTTAAACCACGGGTCGTCCTTTCATCTGTAATCCCTGAGGATGAGGATCAGAAGATCCTTATGTCCTTAAGTCAGAACCATGAGTCAATAGGATGGTCTATCGTTCTGAATCATGAACCATAGAGTGACTCATCGAGTTGAGTTCCAGCAAGCTCCTAGAACTGTCACCTGAAACCACGAATAAGTTGACAGTTCGTTAGTTTAGTTGATGGTCCATAGACTGACTCGTGGTCTCTAAAGCCGAGTTTTTTATAAGTTTTTCCATGCTTAAGTCCAGGGGTATTTTGTAATTTCCCACTTATTTAACTCTTAAGTGAGGTTGTTTTGACTCCTTTTAGTATGATTTCTACCCTATTTAGCCTAAGTCTCTTCTTATCCCTTCATTCAAGCAACCAAAAGAGGAAAGAACTTCATTACTCTAAGTTTCAAGCTACAAAGCAAGAGTTTCAACTCTAAGTCTCCAATATTCTCATTCTTAGTTGGGAAAGCTTCAAATAAAGTATGTGGTTATTCAATAAGGAAATTCCTTCACCCTTATGCCCAAAATGCCAATCTTCTAAATTGGTTTTATAAATTTCTAAATTAGGGTTCTTACCCAAATCTAATGGGTTTTTCTATAAATTGTTTTCTCATGAATCTATTATGAAATCTAATACTAAATTGTATGATTTTGCATGAGTTTTTATAGGTGAAATCCTATTACATGAATTTAAAGCTAAGTATAGCCAATTTTTCATGCATGAATTGATTTAAGTAAATTGGGATATCTGATAGCATGATTTTATGAATTTCAAGAAACTACATGCCTAGTTCCTATATTTTATGAAAGTATATGTTATTATGAAATTGAACTAGGGCCATGCATGTCACGACCCGATTTCTCAGGTCATGATGGCACCTACAACCCCCAGTAGGCGAACCAATTCCCGTAGCCCAGAACGGTTAGTAATGGGCTACTACCTAACCAAAACGCACCAGCATGCAGAAATAAACGGAAACAAAACTCGAATATAAATACATAAAGGAAACTACACCAACCCTAAGACTTGGTATCAATAGTACAGATGCTTTAATAGAATACTAGTGCTAGTAGTAACAAAATACAACATAAATTGCCTCCGAAAGTACAAGGAGAAACAGTACAACAGATGAGATGTAAACAAGCCCCGACCATCAGGCGCTCACCCTAGTCTCAAAGATCCAAAAGCTGCACGAGTCTCCAACGTGATAAATGGCGAAAGCTCAGCTAATATCTGCACAAAAAAGTGCAGAAGTGTAGTATGAGCACCAAAACCACGGGTACTCAGTAGGTATCATAGGCCGACTGAGCGCATATAAGATATAAAAGCAGTAAGTAACAGATAGCAAGAAAGCAGTCACTGAGGCAACAAGCAAGGCACAAGGAGCTAGCACAGATCATCCATAACCAAGAGCTTCAAGTAACACATGCTAGCACAGAGATACAATTACACAGAATCATAGGTGAAGGAAAGGAGAACGCACCTGGAGTCCTTGCACAACAATATAAGTAAGTAGAGAGAGAGTTGAGAAAATAACGGTATACCGGTAACCTCAAGTGGAAGGAAAAGACGGAGAGCAGTCTAACATACTCAAAATGGAATCAACCAATATAAGGATATCATAACACCAATCCAATCATATGATAGCATAACCAGGGCATCACCTCACAAGTACAACCCTAGGATGAAATAACTAGGCCACAATAACTGAGAGATACCACTTAATTTCCCACAAGGATAGAGCCAGAGTCTCACACTCTGCTCAGAAGGCCACACAAAAGTGCCTCAATAAGATAGGACTCCCTAGCCCTCTCAATAATCAAAAATCCCACAACCAAAGCCTCAACAGGCTAGCCATCACTAATCTTTCAAGAACCGGTGCCAAGAGAAGCTCTAAATAAAGACAGGAGTAAATATAGTCTACCTACAGTCCCAACGGCCGCCCATACAACCGAGGAACACAATCAAGTGAAAGCAAACCCTCCGTCATCCCGTACTACCGGAGCGTACACTGAACACACACCAAAAAAGGTTGGAATCCAATGCATGATATGATATGATATGATATGATATGATGTGTGAAATAGAACCTCTGTATGTACCTCCTTCGGTGCCAATCGGGCCCAACAAGCAGCGTCCATGGAAGGACTCAGAATGTATACCTCTACTCCACCGTATACCCTTCCTTATGGCGCACGCATCCCAAAGCCCTAGGCCCAGAGCAGCAAGGTCCATAGAGGTCCCCGACCCCATACTAAAACTCAGTATCAAGACATGTCATCCGGAAGCAAGTCCGGGATCAAGATAGAGACCCAGTCTCAAGTATGCATGCCCAGACCCCATCCAGGACTAAAGTAGTAGAAAATGCCTCAAAAACCCCTCCAAGGGTGCCCGGGCGTAACCGGGTCTAAAACTGTAGTAAATCAAGTCTAGTGCTCCGCCCCACAGAGACTAGTATCAGTAATAAAATCAAGTCTAGTGCTCTGCCCCGCAGAGACTAGTATTAGTAATAAAATCAAGTCTGGTGCTCGGCCCCGCAGAGACTAGTATCAGTAATAAAATCAAGTCTGGTGCTCTGTCCCGCAGAGACTAGTACCAGTAATAAAATCATTGCGAAAACATCCAAAAATCCCCTTTTCTATTAACAACAGTACCAAAAATGGCCCCCAGGGCCATGCAAATTTAGGAAAACTGTCAGTAGTGGATCACAACAAAAATTGTAGTAAAACATGCAGGGGAAAACCTTTTTCATGGATGATATGCTCGCACACAAATATAAAAGTAGCCCAACGGCTCACAACAATTCCTATCAGCCCTGCACAGGCCCTATAGATTCTCAACAGACATAACCAGCCTAAAAGGATAATCTCTATGTCTGGGACTCGCGGACATTCCCAAATAGCCCACCATCTATGTTCCAGAGTCAATACAAGGCCACAGAGGACCACAAAGGTAATATACATAACTACGCGAATACTACAAACAACATATGAAATAGACGGATGAAAGGCGGACAAGGTCTGGGGTACCAACCTATAACAACCCATCCAAGGATGCTAATTAATGCAGTTATAGCCTATATACACAGAGTCTAGATAGGGGAAAACCGTAACCTACCTGTCATCCGATGACTAGCTGCGGGAACGGTGTCGTCCAGCCTCGAACTGCTCCAGGAAGCTCTGAATCACACAAAACAAATACTTTCAACTGAAGCCCCAAAGGCGTCTCTATGAAGCCTGACCAACCAAGGTAATGGAACAATTGCTAGAATCGACAAGGCTGCAAGAACGAGCCATAGCCAATTGATAAGGTGTTAATGTCACACTTGCGACCAGCCAACTCCAAAGCATAAAAATGAGGCCAATAACAATAACAAATGGCAGCTAAATCCAACAACAATGCGTTAACCACATCTCCAAGGAGCGACGAGCTCCCAAGGCACTATTTCAAGGCGTACTTCATGTTATTCAATCCAATAACCATCGTTCGTGACTCCAATATGAGTCACACAAATCCCCAGTACCTCCAACATCGTAACACCATCAACATACAACAATAACAACCCAATTTAATATGACAAAGGGGCTGCCCGGAGCCACGGATCCAAAATACCACTTCGTGTCTTAGAAATCCATAAAACAATACTAGAACATGAAATTACGAAGGAGGGTCATAGGAGGAAGGTTACCTCGACAAAAAGCTTTGAAATTCCAAGCTAAACATGCTGTTATAAGGACCCACCACGAGCTGTAACAATATACGGCAAGAAAACATGACAAACATGCCGATAATAATAAGTTCTTCTCGGAATTGATTCTAAAGCTCAAATTAAGAATGAGTCGAGGATTTAGAACCCTTACCTTCCGATAATCAAATGATAATACCATAAAAATATCAGTCCCATGAACTGCCTCCTTGCAGTAGCAACAGACGGAGCCAAAACAACGAAAAAACTATACCACGACGATGAGCTCGCGACGTAGAGCAACTTCCGTTAAACTTCCGAATTGAAAGGATCAAGGTCCATGGATTATTTAGGGACTTTCCCTCTGATTTTCAGTGCATTTTGGGTGAAAATACTGAGTTAAAACGAAGGGGAAATCAGCTTTTATAAGCTGAACCGACTTAGGATGTGGGCCCCGCCTTGACGTGTCTGCTTGTGCAGTCTTACGAAAACGTGAATATCTCTCTATTCTGAAGACGTATGGACAAACGATTTAGTGCGTTGGAAACTAGACTCGTAGACCTTCGATTTGGTATATTAGGGGCCCACTAACTATTTATAGATAGGGATAAAAACCCCAAGACATTTAACCCAAATTTGAAGAGAATTCCTTAAAGGAATTTACAATAACTTTTTCCGACTTTTGTTCCGCAACTTGCTTGAATTCAAAACTTATCATACCACCATTTTGCCATTACAATACCTCATAACACATCCTTCTTAGTATATTAGACACTATTAGTCTTACTCCAAAGGCACGAGTTACTTTAAACCTTCCAAACGGGCGAGGTGTTACACGAGGCATTTCTTTAACTCGAACTTTCGAGTAAGGGATTCATTTGACCTAGAACCTTGGTTTAATTCTTTGATATTACCAAGAATGTTGTCGGAAGTTAACGATTTCCAAAGTTGAAGCTCTAAAATGAGGAACGACCATAAAGACCAAACAAATGGCCCGGGCATCGAACTACCGGTCCCGACAAGCCATAAATTACTTGGGCCGCTACAAGTAAGCTCTAATAGTATAAGAAAGGCAAAAATGTGTAAATGAACGGAAGGGTCATTACATCATCCACTACTAAAAATACTTTCATCCTCGAAAGTCAGGAAGGAAGAAAATACCAGAGATTTAAGAATAGCGGATACAACGCCTGCACTACTCTCTCAGATAACCCGGGTAACCTCCGCGATCGGACGACACCCAATATAACAGAACCAAAGAAAGCAACCAATCCTTAATTTCTTACTAGCCAAGCTAGATTTCAACCTCCAAAGATCTGCCAACCCAAACTGGACCTCGAGAATCTTAACCAAAAAGCACCTACACAACACCGAAACCAGAGCACGAAGTCTATCAACACACAAAACTCGAATCCTCAAAACCATACCAAGTTTACCAGAAAATCCATCAACCCAAAACTCTAACTCATGAAACCGTTGTTCCGCAAAAGCCCCCTTTTTTCTTTTTTTTTTTGAACTGAATCCTTTAGCACCACAAAAAGGAATCTGCATACAAGATGAACACTCAAACCACCCTCGAAGCATTAACTGACACACCAGAGATCCATAGTTCCTGCTTATACTTTACCACGAACGAAGTCACCCATTGTACAAATGCGTTTTAAGCTAAGATATAGGCTACTAGCGTTTGTCATCCAAGATAACAACCCGTAGCATATCATTGAAGCTAAAGTTACCTTCCTTGACTGACCACCAACGAACGAACGAACATTTTTTTCTAACATCAAATTCGCTAATTGAACTGTGCCAGGTCTGAATCAGCTGAAAGTGAATGATCCAGGGCAATCTTCCCAAAATACCCAAACCAAAACCACGATCCTGCCAGAAGTGTGGTAAGCCTACCACGAAGTCTATAACCATGAGCCAAGCTCCCAACTCTAGAAAATACTACTGCTACTCCGAACACTCGAACACCATTTGAATGTGAAATTGCCTTACGAATCTCACCTCAGGAAGAAGTCCACCATGCCACAAATATCAAGTCCAAACACCCCGAAGGCAAAGGAAAAAGTTGCCTGGGGTTCAAGGTTACCATCTAGCCATAGAAATTTTTGCATATACTTTCAACTCATTCCTTTGGCTCGAATCAACCGCTCTACTGGTTCTGCAAACAACCAACCACTTCGAAGCATACATCATAACAAACTTCTCATCCATACTGGCCGAGTCTAACCAACATTAAACCCCCACATAAACAATGACTCCGGAGGAATCAATTAAGCAAGCTTTCAAATCCTGGGCAAACGAATGGCTATTATTAGTCTCTACGTATCATCAGAGCTCAAAATAGCCTCGCTAGTCTCAACCCATACAAGCTGACCACGTAAAGCATACACTACTGCTGAAGTTCAAACTTACGCCGTTGAGTCTGTCCAACCATGGTAGAAGAACCTCGTACTAACTAGAACACTGCTGAAATCTAGAATATCTCGCCTCTTGCAGAGGTTAGCCAAGGACTAGGTGTCCAAAGCCAATATCTGCATCCACAACTGAAGTAAAAGAAGCTAAGTTGCCCGCACCCACTGCCTCCCAGCACTAGGATGCTGAAACCAAATAGAAACTACCACGAACCATTCGATGTAACCTGTCAAGCAATGATTCTGAACCCCAACTTTCAAAACTGCCAACCAAAGCCTTGGTCGAACCTGTATGCTGCCAATGAACCCTTAGGAACCCAAGCCAACTAGGCTTGAATATGCAAGTTTCCAACACCGCAGTTGCCACTGAAACAAAACCAATCGATGGAAAACCCACGGCAATGTGTAGCCGGCTGAATCGAATCACCGACATACAATCCCAAAGCAAACCTTCATCGCCACCTCAGGCAACTACGAGGTCACATAAACACAAACAAAGTGTCATCTCCTTCTTTTTCAACTAAACAAAAATGCTTCCTTAGCACAAACTAAACCTTACAAATCCTTTCTCGAATAAGAACCTGAAGCCATTACCTTACTACTCATAGCTACACGCCAAATTCAATAAGGCAGGAGAAGAATGGGCCGGATGCCCAACTCACACGAAATGCTTACAAATACAACCTAACCACGAGGTTATGATCAACCTTAGTCGGAAGGGCTTAAATTCAAGACCCAATCATGATGCCAACATCCAGAGCTCATCGAAAGAACTACGATCAAGATTCATTCCAACTGGAGCTAGGGATACAACAAAACACCCAATGGACCAGGAAGTGGAGGAGACTATGGGAACAACCCACATACCTGCCAACCTCCTAAACTAATCAACAAAGAGGGTCGACTCTAGCCACTTGGGAGACCAAACCAATCTATGCACACTAGCATAACCAATATCTCCCAAGTGAGGCAAAATATCAACTCTGGCCCAACTACCAGTAATACACCAAACCATAACACGAATCTCTAGCCACGCTAGATAATGTCCTAGGAAACAACCATCTAGGACAGCTCAAGAAGGGTAAATCAACCACAAGTCCAAAATCACAATGAAACAGGGATAACCCAACTAGAAACAGACTAACAAGAACTACCCACGAGCTACAACTCCGGGAAAACACCTCTTAAGGCTAACTTACCTCCATCCACTACTAAAGAATAAACTACCAATAAAACAACATATCGATACTACAATTCGAGTAGCCAAACAACTTAAAGAAGTAGCAGGTAGACATATAAGCAATTACACGACAGAAGGGATAGAGTCGCAACACGAGTGGGACTAACATAAGTCAAAGGTAGAAAAAGCCTAACCTGCAGCAATAATATCAGGAACCTCTACCTCTGGCCCACCAAGAGGAGTATCAAGCTGATGGGATATAACTCTGGATTGAGTAGTCAAAACTAAAGGCCCAACTGGCCCTCACCGGTGACAAGATCTATAAAGGTGACCAATCTCTCCATAATGATAACAACCAGGCTGTCTGGGATACACAATCATGGGGTAATTCCTAGTAAAGTGCCCATGCTCACCACACCAAAAATAGCCTATACCAGATAAAGTCCGATGGGAAAATCTTACCTCGTACTCCAATACCGACAGACAACCCTGCTGAAGAACTAGAAGCTCAACCCTAACTGAAGAACCACTCACAAAACCGAGTACTGAAACACTCACCGGATGGCTCAGAGTCCTAGCCATGGTGTCCTGAAGCGCTGAGGTCTCTATAAATCCAATCGGAGGTTGGGCTGACCTCACACCCCCTATCTAGTGCGGTAAAGCATCACTCTAGAGTCCTGGTGCTAATGGAAGCACTGAAGCAACAAGCACAGAAGCCTCGGCACAACCGCTATCGCACTCGTATGAGGCATCTCAGAATGAATGAATAACAAAAGTTTAGAAGTCAATAGAGCCAGGAACGCACGATGAGGAGCCAAAAAGATAAAACTTTTCCTAACAATGCCCTGTAGCCTCTCGCAGATAGGATACGGATGTCATCGTACCGATCTGTGAGACTCTACTTAGACATTTTCTTCTGTACCATGACACTGGTGAACCTAGAGCTCTGATACCAAGCTGTCACGAAGCAATTTCTCAGGTCATGATAGCACCTACAACCCCCAGTAGGTGAACCAATTCCCGTAGCCCAGAACGGTTAGTAATGGGCTACTACCTAACCAAAACGCACCAGCACGCAGAAATAAGCAAAAACAAAAGTCGAATATAAATACATAAAGGAAACTACACCAACCCCAAGACTTGGTATCAATAGTGCAGAAGCTTCTAATAGAATACAAGTGCTAGTAGTAACAAAATACAAAATAAATTGCCTCCGAAAGTACAAGGAACAACAATACAACAAATGAGATGTAGAGAAGCCCCGACCGTCAGGCGCTCACCCTAGTCTCAAAGATCCAAAAGCTGCACGAGTCTCCAACGTGATCAACAGCGAAAGCTCAGCTAATATCTGCACAAAAAAGTGCAGAAGTGTAGTATGAGCAGCAAAACCACGGGTACTCAGTAGGTATCATAGGCCGACTGAGCGCATATAAGATATAAAAGCAGTAAGTAACAGATAGCAAGAAAGCAGTCACTGAGGCAATAAGCAAGGCACAAGGAGCTAGCACAGATCATCCATAACCAAGAGCTTCAAGTAACACATGTTAGCGCAGAGATACAATTACACAGAATCACAGGTGAAGGAAAGGAGAACGCACCTGGAGTCCTTGCACAACAATATAAGTAAGTAGAGAGAGAGTTCAGAAAATAGCGGTATACCAGTAACCTCAAGTGGGAGGAAAAGACGGAGAGCAGTCTAACATACTCAAAATGGATTCAACCAGTATAAGGATATCATAACACCAATCCAATCATATGATAGCATAACCAGGGCATCACCTCACAAGTACAACCCTAGGATGAAATAACTAGGCCACAATAACCGATAGATACCACTCAATTTCCCACAAGGATAGAGCCAGAGTCTCACACTCTGCTCAGAAGGCCACACAAAAGTGCCTCAATAAGATAGGACTCCCTAGCCCTCTCAATAATCAAAAATTCCACAACCAAAGCCTCAATAGGCTAGCCATTACTAATCTTTCAAGAACCGGTGCCAAGACAAGCTCTAAATAAAGACAGGAGTAAATATAGTCTACCTACAGTCCCAACGGCCGCCTATAAAACCGAGGAACACAATCAAGTGAAAGCAAACCCTCCGGCATCCCATACTACCGGAGCGTACACTGAACACACAACAAACAAGGGTGGAATCCAATGCATGATATGATATGATATGATATGATGTGTGAAATAGAACCTCTGTATGTACCTCCTCCGGTGCCAATCGAGCCCAGCAGGCAGGTTCCATGAAAGGACTCAGCCTGTATACCTCTACTCCACCGTATACCCTTCCCTCCGGCGCACGCAGCCCGAAGCCCCATGCCCAGAGCGGCAAGGTCCATGGATGTCCCCGACCCCATACTAAAACTCAGTATCAAGACATGTCATCCAGAAGCAAGTCCGGGATCAAGATAGAGACCCAGTCTCAAGTATGCATGCCCAGACCCCGTCCAGGACTAAAGTAGTAGAAAATGCCTCAAAAACCCCTCCAAGGGTGCCCGGGCGTAACCGGGTCTAAAACTATAGTAAATCAAGTCTAGTGCTCCGCCCCGCAGAGACTAGTATCAGTAATAATATTAGTGCAAAAACATCCAAAAATCCCCTTTTCTATCAACAACAGTACCAAAAATGGCCCCCCAGGGCCATGCAAATTTAAGAAAACTGTCAGTAGTGGCTCACAGCCAAAACTGTTGTAAAATGTGCAGGGGAAAACCTTTTTCATGGATGATATGCTCGCACACAAATATAAAAGTAGCCCAACGGCTCACAACAATTCCTATCAGCCCTGCATATGCACAATAGCTACTCAGCAGACATAACCAGCCTAAAAGGATAATCTCTATGTCCGGGACTCGCAGACATTCCCAAATAGCCCACCATCTATGTTCCAGAGTCAATACAAGGCCACACAAGACCACAAAGGTAATGTACATTACTACGCGAATACTACAAACAACGTATGAAATAGACGGATGAAAGGCGGACAAGGTATGGGGTACCAACCTATAACAACCCATCCAAGGATGCTAATTAATGCAGTTATAGCCTATATACGCAGAGTCTAGATAGGGGAAAACCATAACCTACCTATCATCCGATGACTAGCTGCGGGAACGGCGTCGTCCAGGCTTGAACTGCTCCAGGAAGCTCTGAATCACACAAAACAAATACTTTCAACTGAAGCCCCAAAGGTGTCTCTATGAAGCCTGACCAACCAAGGTAATGGAACAATTGCTAGAATCGACAAGGCTGCAAGAACGAGCCATAGCCAATTGATAAGGTGTTAATGTCACACTTGTGACCAGCCAACTCCAAAGCATAAAAATGAGGCCAACAACAATAACAAATGGCAGATAAATCCAACAACAATGCGTTAACCACATCTCCAAGGAGCAACGAGCTCCCGAGGCACTATTTCAAGGAGTACTTCATGTCATTCAATCTAATAACCATCGTTCGTGACTCCAATATGAGTCACACAAATCCCCAGTACCTCCAAAATCGTAACACCATCAACATACAACAATAACAACCCAATTTAATATGACAAAGGGGCTGCCCAGAGCCACAGATCCAAAATACCACTTCGTGGCTTAGAAATCCATAAAACAATACTAGAACATGAAATTATGAAGGAGGGTCATAGAAGGAAGGTTACCTAGACAAAAAGCTTTGAAATTCAAAGATAAACATTCTTTTATAAGGACCTACCCCGAGCTGTAACAATATACGGCAAGAAAACACGATAAACATGTTGATAACAATAAGTTCTCCTCGGAATTGATTCTAAAGCTCAAATTAAGAATGAGTCGAGGATTTAGAACCCTTAACTTCCAATAATCAAATGATAATACCATAAAAATATCAGTCCCACGAACTGGCTCCTTGAAGTAGCAACAGACGGAGCCAAAACGACGAGAAAACTATACCACGACGATGAGCTCGCGACGTAGAGCAACTTCCGTTACACTTTCGAATTGAAGGGATCAAGGTCCATGGATTATTTAGGGACTTTACCTCTGATTTTAAGTGCATTTTGGGTGAAAATACGGAGTTAAAACAAAGGGGAAATCAGCTTTTATAAACTAAACCGACTTACAATGTGGGCCCCGCATTGACGTGTCTGCTTGTGCAGTCTTACGAAAACGTGAATATCTCTCTATTCTTAAGTTGTATGGACAAACTGTTTAGTGCGTTGGAAACTAGACTCGTAGACCTTTGATTTGGTATATTGGGGGCCCATTAAATCTTTATAGATAAGGAGAAAAACCCCAAGACATTTAACCCAAATTTGAATAGAATTCCTTAAAGGAATTTACAATAACTTTTTCCGACTTTTGTTTCGCAACTTGCTTGAATTCAAAACTTATCATACGACCATTTTGCCATTACAATACCTCATAACACATCCTTATTAGTATATTAGACACTATTAGTCTTACCCCAAAGGAACGAGTTACTTTAAACCTTCCAAACGGGCGAGGTGTTACACGAGGCACGATTTCCAAAGTTGAAGCTCTAAAATGAGGAACGACCATAAAGACCAAATAAATGGCCCGAGCACCGAACTACCGGTCTCGACAAGCCATAAATGACTTGGGCCGCTACAAGTAAGCTCTAATAGTACAAGAAAGGCAAAAACGTGTAAATGACCGGAAGGGTCATTACAATGCAAGTTTTCAAGTTATAAATCATTATGCAAGATAAGACACCCGATGTACCATCAATGCTCATGAATTATTTTCTAAAACAAGGTTTGTGAGTAGTATGAAGATCCGAGTTATGAACATGTTATAAATAAACTTGACATCCAGATATGTCACATGTATGTAAGCCTCATATTATATTTTGGGAGTAGTATTTAGCACCGCGCGATGAGGGTTCAAGATAACCCAAGTCCAAAACTATGTTGCCACCGTAGGCTACTCTCCGTGGCTTATGACAGGATCCTTATCCTTGGCCGGTTAGGACAACCTTTTCCAGTGTGGGTGCATGACACTAGACTCCATATAGCTCAGCATAGTTTAAGTCGGTTAAGAGAAACTCCCGTATGTCTATTTTTAATCTATGAAGTTATATGATATTCTACTTTGGAACTTGATTTCTATCTCATGTCTTCAGCTTAAATCTTGATATTTACTCATGTTTTCTCTTAATGTGCATAATCTCAGTTTTAAGCATGTTTTAAGTACGTTTTTATCATGTTATTGCATAAACTCACATACTTGGTACATCCTATAGTACTAATGCATATTCTCGCACTGCATCCTTTGATGCTAATACAAGTTCCTACCCTTAGGCTCGTGGCTAGACATTGCCTAAGATCCAGCTTCTGTTAGTGAGTCCTCATTAATCGAGGGCTAGTGCTAGACTTATTTCAATCATGCTCTTCTTCCAGATTTTTGAGTTAGCTAGGGTCTTGTCCTAGCAACTCTTATTGTCAGTTTATAGGCTTCAGACATAGCTAGATGTTTGTATTCTGTATTTCATAATTTGGTATTCTTAGACCTTATTCCTATTTAGTTATGGTTACCTATCTTCATTATGAATGCTTCCGCTATGTTTCTTTGTATTTATCTGAGTATGCTATGTCCAAGGGTTATCTTAGGATACTTTTGGTCCCAGGTCCCATGTTGCGTCTTGGGGGTAGACTCGGGGTGTGACAAATTTTGTATCAGAGCCTCAGTTTCAAGAGTCCTAGGGTGTCTGAAAGCCACATTGAGTAGAATCTCTTTCATGTGTGTGAAGCACGCCACACATATGAGAGGGAAGCTACGAGATGTCTTAATAAAAACTTCACTTCTTTCATGATCAATATCGTGCGATAGAATTTAACTCTATTCCTTCGCTAATCCATTCTGGTTACATTTTAAATTATGCCTCCTCATCGTGCCATGCCTCATCGAGCCACTCAAAATACTAACCCTTCGATTCCCGACCCCGAGGTCACTAATGTGAAGTTAAAAATGACATTCATATGCTAGATCAGGCTATGGCTACTCAGTTTAATCAGCAGGCTCATATCCTCATTCACCCTCAAGGTGGTGTAGCAGTCCGAGTTTGAGATTTTAACCCACCTGAGTTCTTAGATTTGAAAGTTGGTGAGGATCCTCTAAATTTCATGGATTAGGTAAAGAAGATCTTGGATGTGATGCAAGTGGTTGGTGTCGAGGGTGTTGAGCTAGCTTCCTATCAGCTCAAGGATGTAGCTCATATTTGGTACACTCAGTGGAAGGATGCTAGGTCTAAGAATGTGGTCCCTATGAGTTAGGAGTGCTTCGAGAGGGATTTTCTTGATCGATTCTTCCCTAGAGAGTTAAGGCAAGCTAAGGCCGAAGAGTTCGTGAATTTGAGACAGTAATGTATGTCAGTTTAGGAGTATGGGTTGAGGTTCACTTAGCTTTTTAGGTATGCTCCTTCTATGGTGGCTGCTCCGCAGGATCAGATAAGTAAGTACATTTATGGAGTGTCAGATTTGGTGAAGAAAGAGTGCAGGTCTTCTATACTTTTGAGTGACATGAATATTTCCAGACTTATGACTCATGCCCATCAGATTGAGGGAGACAAGTTGAGGGAAATAGCATAGGAGAACAAGAGGGTTATATCAGAGAGTTCAGGTTTTAGCCATCAGAGATTCAGAGGCAGACACTGTTTTTCATTTCAGAAGAGGTCAACAGGACCCATTCATACTTTAGCTACTGCTCTGACTCATGTCCTTAGGCCTCGTCATGATCATTCAGGTAGAGGATTGGGTTCGCAGCCTTAGGGAAGTGTTGCAAAGGGATCTTCTTACCCTATTTTCAACAAGTGTGAAAAAATCACCCGGGAGAGTGTTGTTATGGCACAGGTGGAGGCTTTGGGTGTGGACAGGTTGAACACATGATTAAGGACTTCCCTTCATCTAAGAAGAGACAGAAAGGTGGTAGGACTCAGTCTTCCCTAGCATCCCTCGGTGATCCATTGGCCAGCAGAGCATTACTTCTAGTTCAGGTAGTAGTCAGCGCCAGAACTGCCTTTATGCCATGTCCTCTCACAAGTACCAGAAGAGTTCCTCGGACATTGTCACTGGTATGTTGAAAGTCTTCTCTCTTGATGTATATGCTTTATTGGACCCCGGTGCCTCCCTATTTTTTGTGACCCCTTTAGTTGCTTGCAAGGTTGAAATTTTCCCTGAACAACTTTTAGAACCCTTTTGTATTTCTACCCCTATTGGTGAGTCAGTCCTAGTCAAAAATCTATCAAAAGTTCCCTATCTCAGTCCTTCATAGAGTTACTTCAGCGGATTTAGTGGAGTTGGAGATGACTGACTTTGATGTTATTCTTGGTATGGATTGGTTGTATGCATGTTATGCCTTGGTCAATTGTCGTATCCGAGTCTTCAGCTTCAAGTTTCCTAATGAACTTGTCGTAGAGTGGCAAGGTAGTCCTTCATCCTCTAAGGGTTGTTTCATATCTTATCTCAAGGTTAGGAAGATGGTTTCTAAGGGTTATGTTTATCATATAGTTCGAGTTGTGTACATGGAGTCTGAAACCCTATCTCTCCAATCAGTTCATGTTGTGGATGAGTTTCCAGAAGTGTTTCCCGAAGATTTGCACAGATTCCCTCCAAATACGCATCTTATCTCTATTTCTCATTATAAAATGGCTCCCGTGGAGCTTAAGGAATTGAAGGATCAGTTAAAAGACCTCCTTGATAAAGGTTTTATTTGACCCAATATCTCTCCATGGGGTGCTCCAGTCTTATTCATGCAAAATAAAGATGGTTCCCTCAGAATGTGAATCGACTACTGTCAGTTGAACAAGGTCACAATAAAAAAATAAGTATCCCATTCCTAGGATTGATGACTTGTTTGATCAGCTTCAGGGTGCCAGTAATTTCTCCAAGATCGATCTTAGATTCGGGTATCATCAGCTCAAGGTTAGGGAGTATGACGTTTCAATGTCAGCTTTCAGAACTCGATATGGTCATTATAAATTTGTGGTTATGTCTTTTGGACTAACAAATGCTACTGTAACTTTTATGGATTTGATGAACCGTGTGTTCAAACAGTATTTGGATATTTTTGTGATTGTTTTCATTAATGATATTCTTATCTACTCTCAAAGTGAGGAGGAGCATGCAGATCATTTGAGGGTTGTGTTGCAAACTCTCAAGGATCGACAGTTATTTGCTAAGTTTTACAAGTGTGAGTTTTGGAAGCAATCTATTGCTTTTCTGGGTCATATTGTGACTACAGATGGTATTCGTGTTGACTTGCAGAAGATAGAGGCAGTAAAGAACTGGCCTAGACCCACCTCCTCATCTGATATTAAGAGCTTTTTTGGTTTAGTTGGTTACTACAAGAGATTTGTGGAAGGGGTTTCTTCCATTGCTGCCCCATTGACTCGGTTGACTCAGAAGATGGTAAAATTTCAGTGGTCTGATATGTGTGACAAGAACTTCTAGGAATTGAAGACTAGGTTGACCATAGCTCTAGTGTTGGCCCTACCTGAGGGTTAGGATGACTTTATCGTGTATTGTGATGCTTCTAGGATTGGTTTGGTTTGTGTTTTGAAGTAGCATAGTAAGGTGATTGCTTATGCTTCTAGGCAGCTTAAGATTCATGAAAAGTCTTATGCTTTGATATCTTTTACCTTATGCTTAAAATCATATTTTTCTTATGACTTCTCTTTTATGCATGATCTCAGCCATAACTATGTTTTAGCATGTTTTGATTTCATTTATACACATCTCTCATATTCAGTACATCCTATATTACAGACGAATATCTTACATCACATCCATTGATGATGCAGATTTAGGCTCCACTCCCTAGGCTCGTGGCTAGACATTGTCAGAGTCTAGCTTCTGTTGGTTAGTCCTCATTATCCGAGGGCTAGTGTTATACTTATCTCTTTATGTTGTTTTCTTCGGATTTCTGAGTTAGTTGGGGTCTTGTCCCATCAACTCTTATGTTAGACCTAGAGGCTTCAGACATAGCTAATTTGTATTCTGGATTGGTATTTCGTAGACTTTAGCCCATTTTGGTTTATGAATTTCTACCTTCATTATGTATGCTTCCGCTATGTTTCTTGTATTGAATAACTGAGTCTGCTAAGACCAAGGGTTAACTTGGGACACATATGGTCCCGAGTCCCGTGTTACATCTAGGGGGTAGCCTCGGTGCATGACAAACATCTTATAGTCTATGCACATCCGCATACTACAATCCTTTATTTTCACAAACAATACCGGAGCACCCCAAGGTGAGACACTGGGATGGATAAAACCCTTATCTAGGAGTTCCTGGAGCTGAGTCTTAAGTTCCCTCAACTCTGTCGGAGCCATACGATAAGGAGGAATCAAAATTGGGCGAGTTCCCATCTCCAAGTTAATACAAAAATTAATGTCCCGATCCGGAGGCATACCAGACAAACCAGCCGGAAACACCTCCTGAAACTCTGAGACAACAAGAACTTACAAAATAGATGGGGACTCCATACTATCATCCCAGAGATGAGCCAAGAAGGCCAAACAACCTCTCCCTACTAGTTTCCTAGCCCGAACAAATGATATGATCCTAGCCAGCTTAGGCATGTACACACCTTCCCACTCTAGTCTATCCTTACCCAGAATTTATAGAGCCACATTCCTAGCATTACAATTCAATAATGCATGATAAGGATACAACCATGGCATGCCCAAAATAACATCAAAGTCCACCATATCTAGAATAACCAAATCTACCCAAGTATATAACCCCACAAATACCATAGAACAAGTACGATAAACATGAGTCACAATTACGGACTTTACAATCGGAGTGGAAACATGGATAGGGGAATGAAGGATATCATAAATCAAATCCACACCCAAATAAAACTTCACATAAACATAAGAGTATGTAGAAATTGGATCAAAAAGTATAGAAGCCATCCTATCACATACAAGAATTGTACATGTCATCACCGTGTCTGATGCCTCATCCTCAGACCTCCTTGGAAAAGCATAACAGTGAGATCAGTCATCAATCTGGGCAACTTTCTTGGCTGGCTGCATTGCATCCCTGCCTGTGCTGCCATTATCTCTGTCTCCCCGACCTCCCTAAAAGTTACCTCGCCCACCCTGTGGATGACCTCTAGCATAACAACCTCTACCTGTCGGAACCACAGCCTTAAACTACTGGTGAGTCTGAGAACCCGTCTGTCTGTGAGGGCACTCCCTTTTAAAGTGGCATAGATCACCATAATGGAAACACCCGTGATCAAGAGTCATCCTGATGGTAGAAGTCTACGAAGATCCCTGGCCTCTAGGAGCCAAAAACTGCTGACTAGCTCCCAGAAGACCACCTGTAGCGGCTGGCAAAGCCGACTGAATAGGACGGGCAGAGTATACCTGCTGATTGTGGCCCCTGGAGTACGGACCACTATAATTCTCATCATTTCGAGGCTTCTAGGCTAACACTTTAGCCTATCCCACTTGCTTAACCCCCTCTAACTTCTTCACATAATTCGTTACCTTGTTGAAGCTCTTCCCCGCTAAAGTCATATGCATAGACAACACCTGTAATTCAGTATTCAAGCCCTTCACAAACAACTGAATCCTCTCCTTCTCGAAGCCCAACAACTGAGTAACAAAATAAGACAAGGCATAAAACTTGTCCTCATAAGTAGAGATGACATGCCACCCTATACCAGAGCTAGGAACTCATGCTTTTTGCGATCCCTTAAGGTACGGGGCACATACTTCTCTAAGAAGATAGCATGAAACTTCTCCCAAGTCAGTGGAGGTAAGGTCGATGGCTAATATTCCACATGAGACCTCTACCATTGCTTAGCATCACCCTACAAATGAAAAGTGATGAACTCAACCTCATGTTATTGCACAATGCCCAGCTTGTGCAACCTCTCATAACAGTCCAATATGAACTCATAAGCATCCTCTTTCTCAGTACCCTGAAATGTAGGAGGTTTCAGCTTAAGGAACTTGGTCAATATCTCGTGCTCATTCCCTGTCATAATCGGACCTATCATTGAGATGAATAAGTCATCTGTGACCAATGTTACATCTATCCTAAGAGTTATAGTAATTGTTGGTTGGGTGCCCAGAGCCTGATCTGCAATACCCACGGGGGTGGCTCCCGCACCAACCAAGCCACTCAAAAAACTCCATACCTGCTGAAACACCTCAAGCATCATAGGGGGAAGGCCTCCACCTCCGGTCGGTGTTTCCTCCGCCTTCTCTGTGCCCTCTTCAACAACAACGTCAACTCTCTTCAACCTAATCCTGGGGTGGGGGAGGGGTCATCTCACGTGCTACTGCAGGTGCCTGAGCTCCACCCCTGGCAGGTGTTGCTCTACCTTGGCCATTGCCCCTGCCCTTTCCTCTACCTCTGATAGTCGGGCCCGCTGCTGAGACCACTGCTCTGGCTATGTTGTTCCTCGTATTAACCATCTGCGTACAAAAGAGTGAAAGAGTTAGATACCAATTTGTATCACCAGATACCAATTGGAATAAAGTTATAGCATGAAGGAAAGAAGAAGAGATAGTTTTCCTAAAGTCCTATAGTCTCTCAAATAAAAGTACAAATGTCTCTATACCGTTCTGTAAGCTTCTACTAGACCTATTTTTGTACGATGATATCAATGAACCTAGGGATCTGATACGATCTTTGTCATGACCCAGACTGTTATGATTGGTACCCACCTGAATCCCCCATAGACTCCTCTATGTCTTAGCTATAAGGAAAACTAGCTCAATACAAGACATGTTACCCAATCCTTACACGGATTGCCCTAGACCATACCTTGCACCAAAACTGGCCGACACTAGCCTAGCCAGAATTTTCAACTCCCAAACCAGAAAGTTTTCTAACTCTAAACTTGGAATGAAAGGTTTACCCCTAACAATTGTAATGACCCTTCTAGTCATTTACACGTTCTTGCCTTTCTTGTACCATTAGAGCTTACTTGTAGCGGCCCAAGTCATTTATGGCTTGTCGAGATCGGTAGTTCGGTGCCCGGGCCATTTGTTTGGTCTTTATGGCCGTTCCTCATTAGTTAGACCTTCAACTTTGGAAATCGTTGACTTCCGACAACATTCTTGGTAATATTAAAGAATTAAACCAAGGTTCTAGTTCAAAGGAATCCCTTACTCAAAAGTTCGAGTTAAAGAAATGCCTCGTGTAACACCTCGCCCGTTTGGAAGGTTTAAAGTAACCCGTGCCTTTGGGGTAAGACTAATAGGGTCTAATATACTAAGAAGGATGTGTTATGAGGTATTGTAATGTCAAAATGGTCGTATGATAAGTTTTGAAGTAAAGCAAGTTGCGAAACAAAAGTCGTAAAAAGTTATTGTAAATTCCTTTAAGGAATTCTCTTCAAATTTGGGTTAAATGTCTTGGGGTGTTTCTCCCTATATATAAAGAGTTAGTGGGCCCCTAATATACCAAATCTAAGGTCTACGAGTCTAGTTTCCAAATCACTAAACCGTTTGTCCATACGACTTCAGAATAGAGAGATATTCACATTTTTGTAAGACTGCGTAAGCAGACACGTCAAAGTGGGGTCCACATCCTAAGTCGGTTCAGCTTATAAAAGCTGATTTCTCCTTCGTTTTAACTCATTATTTTCACCAAAAACTTCATAAAATCAGAGGTAAATCCCCTAGATACTCCATGGACTTTTATGCTTTCAATTCGGAAGTTTAACGAAAGTTGCTCTACGTCGCGAGCTCGTCATTTTGGTGTAGTTTGTTCCGTCGATTTCATGGCGTATCTTCGTGGGTGTTGATGCAGCGAGCTAGCAGGTGTTTTCTGATTATTTGGCAGTAGCTATGGAGTTATTTTGGTGAGGTATGGATCCCGTACATTTATCTATTTGTTGAATCAAGATTCTAAATTTCTAGTCACGAAAAGTTGTATTTTTTGATAACTTGTAGTAGTTTCTTGTTGGATTTGGATATGTTTGTTGTTCCTGCAAGGAGGCAGGTTATTAATCTTGGGATATTGAATTTTGTCAAGGAAATATCTCCCCTACGATCCTCTTTCGTAATTACATGTTCTAGTATCATTTTTACAGCTTTTCGAGCCACGAAGTGGTGTTTTGGATATTGTGGCTTTGGACAGCCCATTTATCATGTTATGTTTGGTTATTGTTGTTGTGTTCTGGTTGTGGTAAGGTTATGGAGGGATTGGGAAATTGTGCGATTCTTTTTTGGATCGCATACAATAGTGATTGGATTGGACAACGTGAAGTACGCCTTGAAATAGTGCCTCGGGAGCTCGTCTCTCCTTTGAGATGTGGTTAACATATTATTGTTGGATTTAGCTGCCATTTATTATTGTTACTGGCCTCATTTTATGCTTTGGAGTTGGCTGGTCGCGAGTGTGACATTAAACACCTTATCAATTGGCTACGGCTCATTCTTCCAGCCTCGTCGATTCTAGCAATTGTTCCATTACCTTGGTTGGTCAGCCTTCATAGAGATTCCTTTGAGGCTTCAGTTAAAAGTATTCTTTTGTGATTTGTAGCTTCCTGGAGTAGTTTGAGTCTGGACGATGTCGTTCCCGCAGCTAGTCATCGGATGACAGGTAGGTTATGGCTTTCCTATCTAGACTCTGCGTATATAGGCTGTAACTGCATTATTTAGCATCCTTGGATGGGTTGTTATAGGTTGGTACCCCAGACCTTGTTAACCTTGTTAACCTTGTTAACCTTGTTCGCCCATTATTTCATGCGTTATTTGTAGTATTTATGTAGTATTGTATATTACCCTTGTGGTCCTGTGTGACCTTGTATTGACTATGCAACATAGATGGTGAGCTATTGGGAAATGTCCGCGAGTCCCCGACATAGAGATTATCCTTTTAGGATAGTTATGCCTGCTGAGTAGTTCTTGGGCCTGTACAGGGCTGATAGGAGTTGTTCTGATCCATTTGGCTACTTTTATATTTGTGTACAAGCATATCATCCATGAAAAAGGTTTTCCCCTGCATGTTTTACTACAGTTTTGGCTGTGAGCCACTACCGACAGTTTTCCTAAATTTGCATAGCCTTGGGGGGGCCCATTTTTGGTACTGTTGATTATCAAAAAGGGGATTTTTGGATGTTTTTGCACTGATTTTATTACTGGTATTAGTCTCTGTGGGGCAGAGCACCATACTTGATTTTATTACTGATACTAGTCTCTGCGGGGCAGAGCACCAGACTTGATTTTATTACTGATACTAGTCTCTGCGGGGTAGAGAACCAGACTTGATTTTATTACTGATACTAGTCTCTGCGGGGCGGAGCACTAGACTTAATTTACTACAGTTTTAGACCCGGTTACGCCCGGGCACCCTTGGAGGGGTTTTTGAGGCATTTTTTACTACTTTAGTCCTGGACAGGGTCTGGGCATGCATATTCGAGACTGGGTCTCTATCTTGATCCCGGACTTGCTTTCGGATGACATGTCTTGATACTGAGTTTTAGTATGGGGTTGAGGACCTCCATGGACCTTGCAGCTCCGGGCCTAGGGCTTCGGGCTGCGTGCGCCGAAAGGAGGGGTATACGATGGAGTAGAGGTATACGGGCTGAGACCTTCCATGGAACTTACCTGTTGGGCTTGATTGGCACCGGAGGAGGTACAGACAGAGGTTCTATTTCACATATCATATCATATCATATCATGCATTGGATTCCACCGTTGTTTGCTATATGTTCACTGTACGCTCCGGTAGTATGGGATGCCGAAGGGTTTGCTTTCACTTGATTGTATTCCTCGGTTGTATGGGTGGCCGTTGGGACTGTAGGTAGACTATATTTACTCATGTCTTTATTTAGAGTTTTTCTTGGCACTCGGTTAGTGAAGGATTAGTGATGGTTAACCTGTTGAGGTTTCGGTTGTAGGATATCTAATTATTGTGAGGGCTAGGGAGTCCTATCTTATCGAGGCACTTTTGTGTGGCCTTCTGAGCAGAGTGTGAGATTCTGTCTCTATCATTTTGGGAAGTTGAGTGGTATCTCTCGGTCATTGTGGCCTAGTTATTTCATCTTAGGGTTGTACTTGTGAGGTGATGCCCTGGTTATGCTATCATGTGATTGGATTGGTGTTATGATTTTCTTATACTGGTTGATTCCATTTTGAGTATGTTAGACTGTTCTTCGTCTTTTCCTTCTACTTGAGGTTACCGGTATACTGCCATTTTCTTAAGTCTCTCTCTACTTACTTATATTATTGTACAAGCACTCCAGGTGCATTTTTCTTTCCTTCACCTATGATTCTATGTAATTGTATCTCTGTGCTAGCATGTGTTACTTGAAGCTCTTGGTTATTGATGATCTGTGCTAGCTCCTTGTGCCTTGCTTATTGCTTCAGTGACTGCTTTCTTGGCTATCTTTTACTTACTGCTTTTATATCTTATATGCGCTCAGTCGACCGATGATACCTACTGAGTACCCGTGGTTTTGGTGCTCATACCATACTTCTGCACTTTTTGGTGCAGATACTAGCTGAGCTTTTGCTGTTGAACGCATTGGAGACTCGTGCAGCTTTTGGATCTTTGAGACTAGGGTGAGCGCCTGATGGTCGAGGCTTGTCTACATCTCATCTTTTGTACTGTTACTCTTTGTATATTTGGAGACAGTTGTACTTATCATTTTGTTACTTCTAGAACTTGTATTCTATTAGAAGCTTTTGTACTGTCGATACCAAGTCTTGGGGTTGGTGTAGTTTCATGATGTATATATTCAGGTAAATTGCTTCCGCGTTGTCTTATCTTTACATTCTGCTTCTGCTTATCTCGGCTTATTTAGCGTATTGGTTAGGTAGTATCCCATTACTAGCTGTTCCGAGCTACGGGAATTAGTTCGCCTACAGGGGGGTTGTAGGTGCCATCATGACTTGAGAAATCGGGTCGTGACAGCTTTGTATCAGAGCTCTAGGTTCACCGGTGTCATGGTACAGAAGCAAGTGTCTAAGTTGAGTATCGTGGATCGGTACGATGATGTCCGTATCATATCTGCGGGAGTCTACAGGGCATTGTTAGGAAAAGTTTTATCTTCTTGGATCCTCATCGTGCGTTCCTGGCTCTATTGACTTCTAGTCTTCGGTTATTCATTCATTCTGAGATGCCTCATACGAGTGCGATAGCGGTTGGTGCCAAGGCTTATGTGCCTGTTGCTTCAGTGCTTCTATCAGCACCAGGACTCTAGAGTGAGGCTTTACCGCCTTAAATAGGAGGTGTGGGGTCAGCCCAACCTCTGATTGGATTTATAGCGACCTCACCGCTTCAGGACACCGTGGCTAGGACTCTGAGTCCTCCGGTGAGTGTGTCAGTACCTGGTTCTGTGAGTGGTGCTTCAGCTATAGTTGAGCTTCTAGTTCTTCAGCAAGGTTGTCTATCGGTATTGGAGTATGAGGCGAAATTTTCCCATCGAACTTCATCTAGTATAGGCTATTTTTTTGGTGTGGTGAGCATGGGTACTTTACTAGGAATTACCCCATGATTGTGTATCCCGGACAGCCTGGTTGTTATCAGAGATTGGTCACCTTTATAGATCTTATCCCCGGTGAGGCCTGGTTGGGCCTTTAGTTTTGACTACTCAGTCCAGAGTTATATCCCATTAGCTTGATACTCCTCTTGGTGGGCCAGAGGTAGAGGTTCCTGATATTATTGCTCTAGGTTAGGCTTTTTCTACCTTCGACTTATGTTAGTCCCGCTCGTGTTGCGACTCTATCCCTTTTGTTGTGTAATTGCTTATATGTCTACCTGCTACTTGTTTAAGTTGTTTGGCTACCCGAATTGTAGTATCGATATGTTATTTTATTGGTAGTTTATTCTTTAGTAGTGGATAGGGGTAAGTTAGCCTTGAGAGGTGTTTTCCCAGAGTTGTAGCTCGTGGGTAGTTCTTGTTAGTCTGTTTCTAGTTGGGTTATCCCTGTTTTATTGTGATTTTGGACTTGTGGTTGAGTTGCCCTTGTTGAGCGGTCCTAGATGGTTGTTGCCTAGGCCGTTATTTAGCATGGCTAGAGATCCGTGTGATGGTTCGGTGTATTACCGGTAGTTAGGCCGGAGTTGAGATTTTGCCTCAGTTGGGAGATATTGGTTATGCTAGTGTGCATAGATTGGTTTGGTCTCCCGAGTGTCTAGAGTCGACCCTCTTTGTTGATTAGCTTAGGAGGTTGGCAGGTATGTGGGTTGTTCCCATAGTCTCCTCCATTTCCTGGTCCGTTGGGTGTTTGGTTATATCCCTAGCTCCAGTTGGAACGAATCTTGATCGTAGTTCTTTCGATGAGATTTGGATGTTGGCATCGTGATTGCGTCTTGACTTTAAGCACTTCTGACTAAGTATTGATCGTAACCTCGTGGTTAAGTTGTATTTGTAAGCATTTTGGGTGAGTTGGGCATCCGGCCCATCCTTATCCTGCCTTATTGAATTTGATGTGTAGCTATGAGTAGTAAGGTAATGGCTTCAGGTTCTTATTCGAGAAAGGATTTGTAAGGTTTAGTATGTGCTAAGGAAGCATTTTTGTTTAGTTGAAAAAGAAGGGAGATACTCTTTGTATGTGTTTATGTGTCCTCGTAGTTGCGTAAGGTGGCAATGAAGGTTTGCTTTGGGATTGTGTGTCGGTGATTCGATTTAGCCGTCTACACATTGTTGTGGGTTTTCCATCGATTGGTTTATTTTCAGTAGCAACTGTGGTATTGACAATTTGCATATTCAGGCCTAGTTGGCTTAGGTGTTTACGGGTTCATTGGCAGCATCCAGGTTCGACCAAGGCTTTAGTTGGTAGTTTTGAAAGTTGGGGTTCAGAATCATGACTTGGCAGGTTACATCTAATGGTTCATTGCAGTTTCTATTTGGTTGCAGCATCCTAGTACTGGGAGGCAGTGGGTGCGGGAAACTTAGTTTCTTTACTTCAGTTGCGAATGCGGCTATTGGCCTTGGACACCTAGTCCTTGGCAAACCTCTGCAAGAAGCAGGATATTCTAGATTTCAACAGTGTTCCAGTTAGTACGAGGTCCTTCTACCATGATTGGACAGACTCAGCGGTGTATGTTTGAGCTTCAACAGTGGTGTATTCTTTATGTGGTCAGCTTGTGCGGGTTGAGACTAGTGAGGCTATTTTGAGTTATGATTATACGTAGAGACTAGTAATCGCCATTCTTTTGCCGAGGATTTGAAAGGTTGTTTAATTGATTCTTCCAGAGTTGTTATTTATGTGGGGTTCCAGTGTTGGTTAGACTTGGCCAGTATGGACTAGAAGTTTGTTATGATATATGCTTCGAAGTGGTTGGTGTTTGCAGAACCAGTAGAGCGGTTGATTCAAGCCAAAGGAATGAGTTGAAAGTATATGCAAAAATTTCTATGGCTAGAAGGTAACTTTGAATCCCAGGCACCTTTTCCTTTGCCTTCGGATTGTTTGGACTTGATATTTATGGCATGGTGGACTTCTTCTTGAGGTGAGATTTGTAAGGCGATTTCACATTCAAATGGTGTTCGAGTGTTCGTAGTAGCAGCAGTGTTTTCTAGAGTTGGGAGCTTGGCTCATGGTTACAGACTTCGTGGTAGGCTTACCACACTTCTTGCAGGATCGTGGTTTTGGTTTGGGTCTTTTGGGCAGGTTTCCCTGGTTCATTCACTTTCAGCTGATTCAGACCTGGTACGGTTCAGTTAGCGAATTTGATGTTAGAAAAAAATGTTCGTTCTTTCGTTGGTGGTCAGTCAAGGCAGGTAACTTCATTTTCAATGATATGCTACGGGTTGTTATCTTAGATGGCAAAGGCTACTAGCCTATATCTTGGCTTAAAACGAGTTTGAATAAAGTGGGTGACTTTGTTCATGGTAAAGTATAAGTAGGAACTATGGATCTCTGGTGTGTCAGTTGATGTTTCGAGGGTGGTTCTCGTGTTCGACTTGTATGCAGCTTCCGGTTTATGGTGCTAAAGGATTCACTTGGTATAGTTTTGAGGATTCGAGTTCTGTGTGTTAACAGCCTTGGTACTCTGGTTTTGGTGTTTTGTAGGTTCTTTCCGGTTAAGATTCTCGAGGTTCAGTTTGGGTTGGCAGATCCTTGGAGGTTGAAATCTAGCTTGACTAGTAAGAAATTAACGCTTGGTTGCTTTCTTTGGTTCTGATCTATTGGGTGCCGTCTGGTCGCGGAGGTTACCCGGGTTGTCTGAGAGAGTAGTGTGAGCGTTGTATCCGCTATTCTTAAATCTCTGGTATTTTCTTCCTTCCTGACTTTCGGGGACGAAAGTCTTTTTAGTAGTGGATGATGTAATGATCCTTCCAGTCATTTATACGTTTTTGCCTTTCTTGTACCATTAGAGCTTACTTGTAGCAGCCCAAGTCATTTATGGCTTGTCGGGACCGGTATTTTGGTGCCCGGGCCGTTTGTTTGGTCTTTATGACCGTTCCTCATTTTAGAGCTTCAACTTTGGAAATCGTTGACTTCCGACAACATTCTTGGTAATATCAAAGAATTAAACCAAGGTTCTAGGTCAAAGGAATCCCTTACTCAAACGTTCGATTTAAAGAAATGCCTCGTGTAATACCTCGCCCGTTTGGAATGTTTAAAGTAACCCGTGACTTTGGGGTAAGACTAATAGTGTCTAATATACTAAGAAGGATGTGTTATGAGGTATTGTAATGGCAAAATGGTTGTATGATAAGTTTTGAAGTCAAGCAAGTTGCGAAACAAAAGTCGGAAAAAGTTATTGTAAATACCTTTAAGGAATTCTCTTCAAATTTGGGTTAAATGTCTTGGGGTGTTTCTCCCTATCTATAAAGAGTTAGTGGTCCCCCAATATACCAAATCGAAGGTCTACAAGTCTAGTTTCCAACTCACTAAACCGTTTGTCCATACGACTTCAGAATAGAGAGATATTCACATTTTTGTAAGACTGCACAAGCAGAAACGTCAAAGTGGGGTCCACATCCTAAGTCGGTTCAGCTTATAAAAGCTTATTTCTCCTTCTTTTTAACTCATTATTTTCACCAAATACTTCAGAAAATCAGAGGTAAATCCCCTAGATACTCCATGGACTTTGATGCTTTCAATTCGGAAGTTTAACGAAAGTTGCTCTACGTCGCGAGCTCGTCATTTTGGTGTAGTTTGTCCCGTCGATTTCATGGCGTATCTTCGTGGGTGTTGATGAAGCGAGCTAGCAGGTGTTTTCTGAATATTTGGCAGTAGCTATGGAGTTATTTTGGTGAGGTATGGATCCCGTACACTTATCTATTTGTTGAATCAAGATTCTAAATTTCTAGTCACGAAAAGTTGTATTTTTCGATAACCTGTAGTAGTTTCTTGTTGGATTTGGATATGTTTGTTGTTCCTGCAAGGAGGCAGGTTGTTAATATTGGGATATTGAATATTTTTGTCAAGGAAATCTCTCCCCTACGATCCTCCTTCGTAATTACATGTTCTAGTATCATTTTTACAGCTTTTCGAGCCACGAAGTGGTGTTTTGGATATTGTGTCTTTGGACAGCCCCTTTATCTTGTTATATTTGGTTATTGTTGTGGTGTTCTGGTTGTGGTAAGGTTCTGGAGGGATTGGTAAATTGTGCGATTCTTTTTTGGATCGCATACAATAGTGATTGGATTGGACAATGTGAAGTACGCCTTGAAATAGTGCCTTGGGAGCTCGTCGCTCCTTTGAGATGTGGTTAACATATTATTGTTGGATTTAGCTGCCAGTTCTTATTGTTACTGGCCTCATTTTATGCTTTGGAGTTGGCTGGTCGCGAGTGTGATATTAAATACCTTATCAATTGGCTACGGCTCGTTCTTGCAGCCTCGTCGATTCTAGCAATTGTTTCATTACCTTGGTTGGTCAGCCTTCATAGAGATGCCTTTGGGGCTTCAGTTAAAAGTATTCTTTTGTGATTTGGAGCTTCCCGGAGTAGTTTTACTCTGGACGATGTTGTTCCCTCAGCTAGTCATCGGATGACAGGTAGGTTATGGCTTTCCTATCTAGACTCTGCGTATATAGGCTATAACTGCATTAATTAGCATTCTTGGATGGGTTGTTATAGATTGGTACCTCAGACCTTGTCCACCTTGTTCGTCTGTTATTTCATGCGTTGTTTGTAGTATTCGCGTAGTATTGTATATTACCCTTGTGGTCCTGTGTGGCCTTGTATTGACTCTGGAACATAGATGGTGGGCTATTGGAGAATGTCCGCGAGTCCCGGACATAGAGATTATTCTTTTAGGCTGGTTATGTCTGCTGAGTAGTTGTTGGGCCTGTACAGGGTTGATAGGAGTTGTTGTGAGCCATTTGGCTACTTTTATATTTGTGTGCGAGCATATCATCCATGAAAAAGGTTTTCCCCTGCATGTTTTACTATAGTTTTGGCTGTGAGCCACTACGACAGTTTTCCTAAATTTGCATAGCCCTCGGGGGCCCATTTTTGGTACTGTTGATTATCGAAAAGGGGATTTTTAGATGTTTTCGCACTGATTTTATTACTGGTATTAGTCTCTGTGGGGCAGCACCAGACTTGATTTTATTACTGATATTAGTCTCTGCGGGGCAGAGCACCAGACTTGATTTTATTACTGATACTAGTCTCTACGGGGTAGATCACCAGACTTGATTTTATTACTGATACTAGTCTCTGCGGGGCAGAGCACTAGACTTGATTTACTACAGTTTTAGACCCGGTTACGCTCGGGCACCCTTGGAGGGGGTTTTGAGGCATTTTCTACTACTTTAGTCCTGGACAGGGTCTGGGCATGCATATTCGAGACTGGGTCTCTATCTTGTTCCCGAACTTGCTTCCGAATGACATGTCTTGAGACTGAGTTTTAGTATGGGGTCGGGAACCTCCATGGACCTTGCCGCTCCGGGCCTAGGGCTTCGGGCTGCGTGCGCCGGAGGGAGGGGTATACGGTGGAGTAGAGGTATATGGGCTGAGACCTTCCATGGAACTTGCCTGCTAGGCCCGATTGACACCGGAGGAGGTACATACAGAGGTTCTATTTCACACATCATATCATATCATATCATGCATTGGATTCCACCCTTGTTTGCTGTGTGTTCAGTGTACGCTCCGGTAGTATAGGATGCCGAAGGGTTTGCTTTCACTTGATTGTATTCCTCGGTTGTATGGGCGGCCGTTGGGACTGTAGGTAGACTATATTTACACCTGTCTTTATTTAGAGCTTGTCTTGGCACTCGGTTAGTGAAGGATTAGTGATGGTTAACCTGTTGAGGTTTCGGTTGTAGGATATCTGATTATTGTGAGGGCTAGGGAGTCCTATCTTATCGAGGCACTTTTGTGTGGCCTTCTGAGCAGAGTGTGAGATTCTGTGCTAGCATGTGTTACTTGAAGCTCTTGGTTATGGATGATCTGTGCTAGCTCATTGTGCCTTGCTTATTGCTTCAGTGACTGCTTTCTTGGCTATCTGTTACTTACTACTTTTATATCTTATATATGCTTAGTCGGCCGATGATACCTACTGAGTACCCGTGGTTTTGGTGCTCATACCATACTTCTGCACTTTTTGGTGTAGATATTAGCTGAGCTTTCGCTGTTGAAAGCATTGGAGACTCGTGCAGCTTTTGGATCTCCGAGACTAGGGTGAGCGCCTGATGGTCGTGGCTTGTCTACATCTCATCTTCTGTACTGTTACTTTTTGTATATTCGGAGACAGTTGTACTTATCATTTTGTTACTTCTAGCACTTGTATTCTATTAGAAGCTTATGTACTGTCGATACCAAGTCTTGGGGTTGGTGTAGTTTCATGATGTATATATTCGGGTAAATTGCTTCCGCGTTGTCTTATCTTTACATTCTGCTTTTGCTTATCTCAGCTTGTTGAGCGTATTGGTTAGGTAGTAGCCCATTACTAGCTGTTCCGGGCTATGAGAATTGGTTCACCTACTGTGGGATTGTAGGTGCCATCATGACTTGAGAAATTGGGTCGTGACAACAATGAACCCAGTCGTTACAGCTAATCCCTTTGTAAACGGGTCCGCCAAATATTTCTTCAAATCAATTTTCAAAACTCTCAAATCACCCCTTTGAGTTATATCTCGAATGAAGTGATACTTTCTCTCAATGTGCTTACTTCTTTTATGGCTATGTGGTTCTTTCGAGTTTGCAACTACACCACTATTGTCACAATAACGTGAGAGTGGTGCTTGAACCAAAGGAACCACTTCAAGATCTTTCAGAAAGTTGTCGAGCCAAATAGCATGCTTAGCCGCCTCATAGGAAGCTACATATTCAAATTCCATGGTGAAATCAGGAACACATGATTACTTGATACTCCTCCAAACTATAGTTGCACCTCCTAAAGTAAACACATATCCCGAGGTAGATTTTTTAGAATCTTTATTTGACTGAAAAATCTGAATCTATATACCCAATAGGTACAAGATCGCCAGAGTGAAAAACAAGCATGTAATCCCTAGTCCTTTTTAGGTATCTGATTATATGCTTAACCTCAGTCCAATGTTCTTGTCCAGGATTAGACTAAAATTTACTTGCCATGCCTACAGCAATGCAAATATCAGGTCTAGTACACAACATATCATACATGATACTCCCTACAGCGAAAGCATAAGGGACCGCCTTCATTCTTTCTATCTCATCAACCATTTTGGGCGACTGATCCTTTGATAGAGTAATTCCATGCCTAAAGGGAAGGAATCCCTTTTTGGAATTTTTCATGCTAAACCTTGCAAGAATAATATCGATATAAAGTGCTTGAGATAAGCCTAATATCCTTTGTTTGTGACCTTGCATGAGCTTGATCCCAAGAATATGAGTCGCTTCTCCTAAGTCTTTCATATCAAAACGTGAGGATAGCTACTCCTTAACAGAATTCAACATGCTCACATTATTTCCTATGAGCAAGATGTCATCTATGTACAAAATCAAAAATTCTACTTTATCTCCATCCCATTTCTTGTATATGCATGACTCATTTCACATTGATCAAAACCAAGTCTTAATCGAATTGTCAAAACATGTATTCCATGCTCTAATGCCTGTTTTAATCTATAAATGAATTTTTTAAGTTTACAAAACATGTGTTCATTACCAGTTTCCATCAAACCTTCTGATTGTGCCATATAGATGCACTCATCAAAACTTTCATTTAGGAAAGTCATCTTCAAATCCATTTGCCAAATCTCATAATCATAATGAGCAGCAACGGATAAGAAAATCCTAATGGATTTAAGTATAGCTATGTCACGACCCGATTTCTCGGTCATGATGGCGCCTACAATCCCCGGTAGGTGAACCAATCCCTGTAGCCCAGAACAGTTAGTAATGGGCTACTATCCAACAAATAAGAGAACAAGACGAATAAAATAGATAACAGGTATATAAGTATATACATATGCGGAAACTAAACCAAACCCCAAGACCTGGTATCATAGTACAGAGCCAAAACTACATACATGGAGTGAAAACTATCCAAAAGAATATATACAGATGTCTCTGAATGGTAATAGTGTACATAAAACAAAAGATAAACTAAAGCTAAGCTCTGATCGCCAAGAGCTCACCCTCAGCCTGAAGTAGTCTCCAACAGATCTCCAAGCACGAATCACAACGGTCTAACGGCGATGGCCCACGCTAGGATCTGCACCCAAAGATGCAGGGGGGAGGGGTGAGCACCAAATGCGAAGCATAAGGTACCCAGTAGGTATCATAGGCCGACTGGGCACATATAAGATAAAAGCGCAGTAATAGACAGAATAGAAGCAAGCAGTCACAGAAATCAACGAAAGGTACACAGGAACTAGCCCAGAGGGAAACCAACAGAACCACATATGAGGCTAGTAAGCAGAATATACACACCAAAGGCACAGGTGAAAGTAAGAAATAACGCACCTGGGGTCCTTGCAATAACAGTGTATACAAAATACGTTTACGAGATGGACGGTATACCGGTAACCTCAAGTGTAAGAAGAAGAGAGAAAGAGTAACAATAGGCATGCTCAGAGACATGAATCAAACTCAACTAATCACACCAATCTCATACTTATCCATAATAGAGAACAGTTCTATAAGTAAAAAGCAAAAGTCTACCTACAGTCCCCCGGCCGCCCATACAACCGAGGAACACAAACAAGTGAAAACAAACCCTTCGGCATCCCATACTACCGGAGCGTACAATCAGCAAACAGCAAACAAGGGTGGAACCTCGAATCATGAATGATATGATGCATGAAGATCTCAAGTGCCATAGCATCTCTGTATGTACCTCCTCCGGCGCCGATCCGGCCCAGCAGGTAGGTTCCATGGCAAGGACTCTGCCCGTATACCTCTACCCCCCGTATACCCTCTTACCGCACACGCCAGCCCGAGCCCCTGGCCCGAGTAAGC
>QJPP01003012.1:0-17957 GCA_003996215.1 Jaltomata sinuosa | reverse complement strand
GATTAATGCCGTAACTGGATTAATCTACTTGATGTTAGGATTGAGAGCTAAAAAAGCACATCTTTTTGAGATCGAGAGAAGATAAAAGGAAATTTGTTTATTTGGTCGAGAGACGTTTAGACGATACAATTGACGCAATCACATCGTGACAAGCATATAGAAAGAACCCGGTTAAGCCTAGAATCGACATTGTTACAACGCCATGGTGAACACATCCCTAGTTCATTCTCTCTCACTGATTATTTCCATAAGTTAATTGTTTATTTTGTTTGCGATTTGTTTACACAAACCCCCCCTTTTATTTACTGGAAACGATTGACGAATAGTCAACTAATTCACTAAAGTCTTAATCTTCACCATATTCTCTGTGGGATTCGACCCCAACCTTGTTGGGTTCTTTACTTGACAACGATCGCTTACGGCTCGTTAATTTGAGGTGTAGTTTGAGCGTTATCAAAAAGTGGCGCCGTTGCCGGGGAATATGGTTTTTGATTGAGTTTGGTGTTTATTTGACTTTTTGTTAAAATTTCCTGCTTTACGTTTGTTTGTTGTTTTTGTTTTGACAGGGTACAAAGTTGTGCATGCATAACACCCGAAGTTCGGGGAAACAAATTATACCTTACGACCCCGAGCTTGCTAGAACATTGAGGCGGAACATGGCCGCAGAACTAGAAGCAGCAAGGCTCGCTGCAGAACTGCAAGCCCAACAACACCAGAATGCTGGCGGTCTGCAGGATGAGGATCTCGAGCTAGATGGAGCTGGCGCTACGGGCGCCATTATTGTTCCACCGCTACCGCCCGGAGCCAAGTTCAACATCACTAGCACGATGATTCAGTTGCTGAACTTGAGAGGAGTGTTCCGAGGTGTCGCTGGGGATGATCCAAACCAGCACTTAATGAATTTCGTGGGCATCTGCAAGTCATTCGAATTGCCAGGAGTGAGTCAAACAGCGATCAGGCTCAGATTGTTTCCGTTGTCTCTGTCTGATGAGGCAGCGTTGTGGTTGACGGAATTGACCCCCGACTCTATCGCAACGTGGGGAGAGTTGAGAGGAGCTTTCCTAGAAAGGTTCTTTCCTCCCTGTCGGATGATACAGTTGAGGGACGAAATCAGCAACTTTAGGCAGCAACCGCATGAAGCACTGCACGAGACTTGGTTGCGATTTAAGAAGAAGCTGACACAGTGCCCCAACCATCAGCTGAACAATGAATTCTTGATGCAAACATTCTACAGGGCACTAAATTCGGCTACCAAGCCAACATTGGACAACGCAGCAGGTGGAGCGTTTATGGGTCGCACTTTCGCCGACGCCACAACTATTTTGGACAGGCTCACCAAGACCAACAGGGCCTGGCATACACGAGATTCAGAGGTTGCAGCTAGCACCTACACAGTTGGTATGTCAGCTGAGCAGCGTAGGAAAGAGGAGGAACGCGACCAAGACATGGCGCACCTGAAAATGCAGTTAGATCTCCTGACAAGGCACTTGACGTCAGGAAGTATAGAGAAGGTGCAAGCTGTGGGTTCCCAAGGTATAGAGACTGAGGACGCGAATTACGTGGGGGGTTTCCAGGCCAATGGCCAAGGAAACCAAGGTCGAAACTATCCAAACCACTATGAGAATGGTGGCTACAAAAATCGCGACCAAGGAAGCTGGAGGAACAACACCGATAGAGGTGGGTTGTATATACCACCTGGCAATCGGGACAAAACTGGCAGCGAAACTGAAACGTCCAAACTTGAGAACATGATGGCAAAGATGCTGCTTAAGGTAGAGTCGACAGACTCTGGGGTAAAGGCAATGCGGAATGAGCTATCAACATTGAGTTTGGTAGTGGAGTCACACTCAACCGCTATCAAGCAACTAGAGCAGCAAGTGGGTCACATCTCGGCATCTCTAAACCCAAGGAAACCGGGTACTTTGCCGAGCGACACCACTCATCCAAAGAATGACGCTAGCTGTATGGCGATCACCACAAGAAGCGGAAAAATATTACCGGAATCACAGCCGGTAATTCATGCCCAAGGTGAGGTTGCAAAAGATGATGAGGCGGTAGAGGAAGAGGCCACTCCAAAGCCCGCAAATAAATGCAAGGAAGCTGAAAAGCTTCCAAAGATGATGCCACGACCACCACCTCCTTTCCCACAGCGGTTGAAGAAGAAAGCTGACGACGGTAAGTTCCTGAACTTCATGAACATGTTGAAAGAGATTTCAATAAACATACCATTGGTGGAAGCGCTGGAACAAATGCCCGGTTACGCCAAGTTCATGAAGGACTTGATCACAAAGAAGAGGACGGTGAGTTTTGAGCCGGAAGACAACCTCCATCACTGCAGCGCTATTTCCTCTAGATCGTTAGTTGAAAAGAAGGAGGACCCAGGTGCGTTCACTGTTCCATGTACTATTGGGAAGCTCAACTTCGGAAGAGCATTATGTGATCTCGGTGCTAGTATAAATTTGATGCCGCTAGCAGTATATGACAAATTGGGTTTGGGAGCTCCTAAACCAACGTCCATGAGAGTGATGATGGCTGACCGTTCGGTGAAGCGACCCATGGGGATCTTGTCTGATGTGCTAGTAAAGATCGGTAAGCTTATCTTCCCAGCGGACTTTGTGATTTTGGATTGCGAAGTGGACTTTGAAGTTCCCATAATCTTGGGACGACCATTGCTAGCCACAGCAAGAGCATTGGTTGACATGGAGAAAAACGAACTGACCTTCCGATTGAACAATGAAATGGTCAAGTTCGATGTGTCCAAAGTGATGAAGCGACCAAGTGACATGAGGGTGGTCGCGGTCATCAATGCTACTGAGGAAGCTCCTGCGGATGTGCACCTTGAGGAGAAGTGTTTGGTCGAGACTCTAGTTGTTGTAAGAAGTATGGCGCGAGAGCGTAAACAGGTAGAGGAAGGCGGTGAAATTAAAACTAGAAAACGAAAACACCGCAAAAGAATCTACAAGGAAAGAGCGAAGAAGCGGTCACGACTAGCGGCGGAGCAAATAAAAAAGGAAGTTGGAGAGCAACATGAGATTGGCGCACACACGTACTCCATCGAGTTCTCTTGTTTTGGAGACCCTGGCGGTCTCCAACATCATTCCGGAATTTGAGTCATATCGACTTCACAGGTATTCCTTTATTCTCACAGTTTTTAGCTTTCGCATATATGCATTGGGGACAATGCATGAGTCTAAGTTGAGGGTGTTGGGAAACCTGTGAGTCACCACCAAGGGTTTTTTTTGCCGATTTCTTTTCCCTCCGGTGTGCTATCTAGTAGAACCGGCATGTTTAGGTTGTTTTAAATTTTTTTTTATGTGTCTATAGCAAAGCATGCGATTTCTTATCAAAGTAGAGCCCCTTTAAAAAATTTTCTGGTTTTGTACTGATGTTAAAACAATTGACTGTATGGATCTTTGTATGTCATTGTGTGATTATGAGTAGAATAAGTATGCTTAAGCTGCGCGGTTGTTTGATAGTTGGTAGCGATATAGTTTCTTGGTGCCAAGAGCGTGTGAGATTATTGTTATAAATTCTTACTCTGTGTATGCATCTAGAACTTGCCCGGTCTATTTTGTTTAGTTTGAAGTTTGGTTGCTTAGGAAAGGATCACAGGCCCTTTTTGTGTGCAGTCCACTTAACCTAAAAGACCGTCCAAATATAAATAATCCCTTGATCCCTGTTTGAGCCATAATTGACCGGATTCTTTCAATAACCTGTCACCATTCCCGTTTAACTTTGAATCCCTATTCTGGCCCTGGTCCTTCCGTGGACATCGTGCACCTCAACGTAGGCAATCAGCCTAAGTTGAGGGTAGCTACTATAGAGGTAAACCCTGTTTTGGCCCTGGTCCTGCCATGGACATTGTGCACCTTGACGTAGGCAGTCAGCCTAAGTTGAGGGTGGCTACTACAGTGGTGAAGGAGAAGAAAAAGAGGATGGAGATGATTGTTGTTGAATAGAATGAAAATCCGGGTGTGCGCCTAAGAAAAGAAAAGAAAAATAAAGAAAGATGAAAAAGATCGCAAAAGAAACAAAAAGAATTGTCAATAAAGAGGCCGCACCTGTATCTAGAATCAAGGAAATAAAAAGGTGAATAAGGATGGATAAAGTGAAGTTATGTGGTGATAAGATGTAAGTAGTTCCAAGGAGGGCTTAGTCACTAACCCCTAAATGTATCATGCCTGCACCCGAAGCCTCATTACAAGCCTAAACAAGTCCTGTAGTGATCCTGAGTAGCTTTCTGAAGAACCGAAATAGAATAGTAAGGGCAAGCCTATGGTATCGCATGTTCATTGTTTGAAATCGTTTGTGAGTGTGAGTGCTTACCTAGTCCCAAATCTTGTGTGTGGGATTTCTTTGTGGTGAGGGCACCAAGATGTCTATATTGTCTATTGATTGTTAGGATAGCTGCGTATGTGTATGCATAATATTCTATCATATCGGAATGACATGTTTGGATCCTTGCAAGTTAGTGTTTCATACATACGTGTGCTACGAGGGAGCTTGATTTAATTGAATAAGTTTGAATGACCATGAGTTGCTATAGACATGAGTTTGTGTTCTTAGTAGAGTCGTATTATTGTTTTATGTTATGTTGCTTGAGGACAAGCGAACGTTTTAAGTTGAGGGTGTTGATGTGACGCTAATTTACGTCACTTTCGACTCCTTTTTACTAAGAACAATCGTACGTTTTCAAGCAACCATTTGTTGTTTTTGATGTTTTTATGTTGTATTTGTAGGAAATGGAAGCAAACACGAAAACGGAAGAAAATACGAGAAAAACGAAGTTCTGCCTAAGAGTGACGGCCTGAGTGACGGGCCGTCACACATGTGACGGTCCGTCACTGGGACCGTCACTCCAAGGCAGACTTCCAGGCGGCACCACTGCCTAGCAGTGACGGTCCAGGCGACGGTCCGTCACTGCCGTGACGGTCCGTCACCCCTGGCCGTCACGCTTAGGAAGTGACTCAGTCGGCGACCCGCGTTTTTGGGGATTCCTAGCCCGTTTTGGAATTGGTTTCTATTACTCCTATAAATACCCCATGTTAGGTTATGTTAAAGGTGTCGAATATTATTTTAAATTATTCTCCCATTAGTTTAAACAAGTTTTTAAGTCGTTTTTGAGAGCAACAACACGTTTCCGGATTCTTGAATTCGTGTTCTTGAGTTCTTGGTTTCTTTTGTCCTTGGATACTTGAAGATTGTCCTCAATATATTGTAAGGATCTCGTTTCTTTATTATTTTATGAACATGACTTTCTTCTTTTCATCTTCGAGCATGAGTAACTAAAACTCCCGCAACTAGGGTTGTGGGAGCCATGGAAACGTAGCAATATAGATTCCGGGTAGCGTTGGGTTCGATATATGTATTGTCATGTTGTTAATCATTCAATTAGTCACGTTTTCTAGTGGTTGCAAACATTAGAACATGCCTAGGTTTAATTTGCTTGAGTAAAGAAGTTAAAACCGGGAAAACTTGATTAACGACAAGGATTCGAGACTACCAACTCTCGTCTTAAAGATTAATGCCGTAACTGGATTAGTCTACTTGATGTTAGGATTGAGAGCTAAAAAGCACATCTTTTTGAGATCGAAAGAAGATAAAAGGAAATTTGTTTATTTGGTCGAGAGACGTTTAAACGATACAATTGACGCAATCACATCGTGACAAGCATATAGAAAGAACCCGGTTAAGCCTAAAATCGACATTGTTACAACGCCATGGTGAACACGTCCCTAGTTCATTCTCTCCCACTGATTATTTCCATAAGTTAATTGATTATTTTGTTTGCGATTTGTTTACACAAACCCCCCCTTTATTTACTGGAAACGATTGACGAATAGTCAACTAATTCACTAAAGTCTTAATCTGCACACCATATTCTCTGTGGGATTCGACCCCAACCTTGTTGGGTTCTTTACTTGACAACGATCGCTTACGCCTCGTTAATTTGAGGTGTAGTTTGAGCGTTATCAGAACACACCCAAATACCTCAAGAATCATGGAACCCACTCCCGTAGACCACAAATACCATAATACAACTATGGAAAGGGGTAAAACAATCACAATGTATAAAGATCCAAAAATCAATATGAGGATTGTTACATCATCCACCACTTAAACACAAGTTTATCCTCGAACATAAGAGTAAGGAAGGTACTTGAACTATCAAAAAGATGGGGATATCTACTCCGCATATTCGACTTTGTCTCCCATGTAGCCTCCTAAACCAGATGATGCTTCTACTGAACCTTCACATATGCTATCTCTTTAGATCTCAACTTCCTAGTTTGCTTATCCAAAATAGCTATAGGCTCCTCTTCAAAAGTCAAATTCAGATCCAAACCTATCAAGTCCTACCGAATCACATGAGAACCATTGGAATGGTAGTTATTCAACATGGAAAACTGGATGCACATCTAAAAGACTTGGAGGCAAGGACAACTCATAGTCCAACTCTCTAATATACTGAAAGGTCTCAGAAGGACTAATAAACCTCAGGCTAAGTTTGCCATTCTTCCAAAATTTATCACACTCTTCATGGGTGATACCTTCAACAGGACCAGCTTACCAACCATGAACTCCAAGTCACAAATCCCCTTATCAGTGTAACTTTTTTATCTACTTTGGGCTATCAAGAGTCGGTCTTGAATCATGTATAACACCTCATAATTTTGGGCTAAGGTTTAACCCATTGAGAATGAGTAATTAAACTCAAACCAAGGGGACGTAGTTATACTTGTGATTTAATATAAGGCTCGATAGATTTTTACTCTTAAGTTATGGCTAAAATAAATTTTCAACACATATAAGTCATGTTTGGAGGTGGTATAAGTATTTGAAAATGGATTGGAATGAGTTGGAAACGAATTTGGATGTTTTAGGCAAAATCAGCCTGAGCATTGCAGCGGTTAAAAGTTGGTCGTTGTGATGGTCCAAGAAACTTTTAAGTAGTCCCCACCAATGCAGCAGCCAAAATTTGACTATTGCAGTGGGCGACCCCTGAAGCTTTTATTTTAAGTGCATTTTTCAGAATTTCTCCACCCATTTTCTAACTCTCAAAGCCCTTGAAGGAGCATTCTCTCCTCTCCACTCCATCTCACACCAAGGAAAGTTCTTCCCATGTATTTCTAAGTGTTTTCATATGTTTCTAACATCTTCTTAAGGAATTCTACACCATAATCTTAGGGTTTTAAAGAAAACCCACATCAAGGTTTCAAGAATTGAGTTCTTCCTCAAAGCTAGGGTTCTTCTTTAAAGTGTTTGAAACGATTAAGGTATGTAAGATTTTAGTGAGGAAATTTGTTCATCCTCATGCCCACAGTTGCAAGTTTTTTGTTATTAATGGAAAATCTAGTGTTCTCAAATCCCCAAAACTCAACTATTTTAAATCTTGCTTTGTTTTACAAAAGGATTAATGATTGATGATAGTATTCTATGGGTAACTATTCTCATGATTTGCCATTGATTTGAAATTTTTTCTTGAAAGTCTTGACCAAGGGTTTTTCTTCAAAAGTCATGCTTTTCATTACATTGGATTCTTCATGATCACTTTGAATTATAGTTTAAAAGAATGACCTAGATAGCATGATGGTTTTGGAAACTTGATATTGCAAAGATTTTGAGCAGAGACTCATTATTGATTTTAGTCATTTTCAATAGATATGTTATTAGCATGTAATATGAATCTTTAGGAGGACTATCTAGCCCCGAGCGAGCATGGGATAGACTTTATATGCCCCAAAACTATGTGCCACCGTAGGTTTGGTTTGCACCATTAATTTGAGCAAACTCTCTCAGCCTAAGAGGATCTTTATGCATCCATAGTATAGATAGGCTCTGCACTCTAGAAAGGTATAGAGAAGCCCATCCAACCGGGTTAGAGGTTGGCCATCATGAGCTCACATGATGGTTATCGGTTATGAGAAACTCTCCCAAACAAAAAGATCTTTATATTGCTTTACTTAAATGAGGATTTGACTACTTATACACATATAGATATGATATTATTCCATATATGTAAATCTCAACATGTGTTTTTAGTATTGGGGTCAAAGATTCTCCTATTATGTCATCTACTTATGAAATATTTTAAATGATTATTGTTCATGTCTTGGTCTTCACCTTGTTCTGTTAAACTTTGCCTTATCTATTGATCTTGCTTACTTACAGTCATTAGATATTCCATATTTATATGTTCAGTTTATCTTACATACCAATACATTCCATTGTATTGATGCTATTTTTGCTCTACATCTTATCATGATGTAGATCTCAGTGTGTAGGCTCAAACTCACGATCAGATCTTCCATTAGCTCTCACACTACTTTAGCTGGTAAACCCAGAGGACTTAGATTTATTTTTAGATATTGGTCATTTCTTAGTTATGGTTTTAAAGATATCCAGGGGCCTTGTCCCTGTAGAGTCATTTCATTCTAGATATTAGAGGCTTCATCGATAATAGTTTGTAGTCATGGTCAGTCTTTTCAGATAGTTCAGAATTGTTTACACAAAGATTATTTTATCAGTTATCATAATTAGTCTTTGCTTATCATACTTCTCAGCTTTCTCAAATTAAGAAAAATGTGTTAGTAGTAGTATACTAGGCCAAAGGTCCACTCGAGCCACTTGTGTTTTCGAGTGTCGATCACACCTACAATATAGACTCGGGTCATGACAAACTTGGTATCAGAGCACTAGGTTCAAGTGTCCTAGGATGTCTTTGAAGTCGCATCTAGTAGAGTCCTTCTTATAGGTGTGAAAAGTGCACCACACTTATGATAGCGAGGCTACATGGCGTTAGAAAATAATACCCTTCCTTCATGCTTTAGTTAGTGCATGGAGTTTAACTCCATGTATTCATTCTAACGCGTGCTTTATGCACTTTTCAGATCATGCCTCCAAAGAGAACAACCAATCAGAGAGTCGCTACTAATGCTCAGGTGAATACTACCATTGTGCCTATACTACACATTATGCAGACCAAAAATAGGTTACGTTCATCTGGTCAAAGTGCAAACACTGAGACTCCGCATGTGCCATCTGGGAAACAGAGAGGTTCCAGCACACCTGCTACTCATTCACCCCATGCTGATGTTACTAATGTTGAGTTCAAAAATGCTATTCAGATTCTCACTCAGATTGTGACAGCTCATTCCAATCGTCAAGTGATAATCGTTGCTAGTTCCAGCACCCAAAATTCCTCAGATACCTCTAGAATCTATGAATTTCTTATAATGAATCCTCTAGAGTTTACATGGTCCAAGCTTGAGGAGGATCCCCAGAACTTTATTAATGAGGTTAAAAAAATTCTCTGTATGATGTGTGTCAGTTATACAGATGGGGTTGGAACTTTATTGATGAGGTTGAAAAAATTCTCCGTGTGATGCATATCAGTGATACAGAGGGGGTTGAGCTGCCTTCTTATTAGTTGAAGGATGCCGCAAGTCTGTGGTATCAACAGTGGGAAGAAATTAGGGGTGAAGATGTTGCACCTGTAGAATGGGAAGATTTCATGAATGCTTTTCTGGACCACTTCTTTCCACTTGAGTTGAGGGAAACTAAAGTTGATAAATTTGTGAACCTCACTCAAGGCACTATGACCGTGAGGGAATACAGCCTCAAGTTAACTCAGTTATCTCGCTATGCTCTAGATATGGTGTCTGATATAGGGCTAGAATGAGAAAGTTCATATTTGGGGTTTCCAAGTATGTTAAGAGGGAGTGCAAGGGGGCTTTACTGAATAAAGACATGGATATCTCCAGATTGATGGTTTATGTCTAGCAAATTGAGTAAGAGAAGCTAAAGGAAATGGTAGAAAATTTAAGTAAGAGAGCTAAGTCAGGAAATTATGAGATAAGCTACTAGAAGATAGGGAATAGGAACTATCCCTTCTTTCGTAAGGGGTCATATGAACCAGTCCCTTCTTCAGCCAGTGCACCAGCACCCAAACCTGGGAATAAAAATGATCAAAATTTTAGAGTACCAGGCTCTCAGTCACATGGAAGTGTTACGTAGGGGGGGTTCACACCTTTCCTTACTTGCAACAAGTATGAAAAATCTCATCCCGCGAGTGTCTTTATGGAAAGGAAGGTTGTTATAGATATGGACAGCTTGGTCACATCTTAAAGGACTGCCCCTTTACAAGGTAGGTTAATGGGGGAAATAAAGCTCAGTCCACTACTTTATCTGCCCAGCGAGCCGTGTGGCACAAAAAGGTGCCACTTCGGGCACAGGTGGTCGTCAAAACCATTTTTATGCCCTATCATATTTCCAGGCTCAAGAGATCTCCCCTGATATTATTACTAGTATATTGAAAGTCTTTTCCCTTGATGTATATACTTTTCTAGACCCTAGAGCCACTTTGTCATTTGTAACTCCTTTTGTTACTATAAAGTTCGGGATTATCCCCGAATGACCCTTAGAAAATCTTTTTTGTTTCTACTTCTGTTGGTGAATCCATCATAGCCAGATGAGTCTATAAAATTGCATTTTCTTAGTCCACCACAGAAATACCACAGATAATCTAGTTGAGTTAGATATGATAAATTTTGATGTTATCTTAGGCTTGGACTGGTTATGCTTGTTATGCCTCGATCAATTGTAGAACCTGAGTTGTAAAATTTCAATTTTCTAGTGAACTTGTCTTAGAGTGGAAAGGTATTCCTATTGTGCCTAAGTCATTTCATCTCGTACCTTAAGGCCAGAAAGATGGTCTCAAAGGGGTGCATTTATCATCTAGTCTGGGTTAAAGATTCTAGTGTTGAAACTTTACCTCTTCAGTCAGTTCCAATAGTTAGCGTTTGTGGAAGTCTTTCTCAATGATCTTCCTAGAGACCCTCCCAAAAGAGAGATAAATTTTAGGATAGACATTCTTCTCGATACTCAGACAATCTTCATTCCTCCATGTAGAATGGCTCTGGCTGAATTGAAAGAGCTCAATAAGTAGTTGAAAGACCTCCTAGATAAGGGTTTTATCAGGCCAAGTGTTTCCCCGTAGGGCACCCCAGTCTTCTTTGTGCGTAAGAAAGATGTTTCCCTTAGAACATAATTATCAACAGTTGAACATGGTCACTATTAAGAAGAAGTATCCCCTACCGATAATTGATGACTTGTTTAACCAACATCAGGGTGCTAAGTATTTTCAAAGATTGACCTATCCAGTTGAAGGTTAGTGAGTGTGACACTCCTAAGATTGTTTTCCATACTCCGTATGGCCATTACGAGTTCCTTGTCATGTCCTTTGGTCTAACTAATGCTCTTGTAGCCTTTATGGATCTCATGAACAGAATATTTAAGAAGTACCTCGACATGTTTGTAATTGTTTTCAATGATGATATTTTGATATACTCTCATAGCGAGGAGGAATATGCTGATCATCTTAGGATCGTGCTACAGACCCTCAGGGACCATAAGTTGTATGCGAAATTCTCTAAGTGTGAATTTTGGTTGAGGTTTGTAATGTTCCTTGGTCATATTGTGTCAGTGAGGGCGTTCGGGTTGTCTCTCAAAAGATTGAAGCAGTAAAAAATTGCCCTAGACCCACTACCCCAACAGATATTAGAAGTTTCTTGGGTTTGGATGGCTACTATAGGAGATTTGTAAAGGGTTTCTCATCTATTGATTTCCCATTGACCAAGTTAACTCAAAAGAAAGCAAAGTTTTAGTGGTCTGAGTCTTGTGAGAAAAGCTTCCAGGAGTTGAAAACTTGATTGACTTCTGCTCCAGTGTTGACCCTACAAAAAGGGGTGGATGGTTTTGTAGTCTATTGTGATGCCTAGAGAATTGGCCTTGGTTGTGTTTTGATGCAGCATGGTAAGTTCATAGCCTATGCTTCTAGATAATTTAAGATACATGATAAGAACTACCCGACTCATGATCTTGAGTTGGCAGCGGTGGTATTTGCTTTGAAGATATGGCATCACTATCTTTATGGTGTTCATGTAGATATTTTCAGTGATCATAAAAGCCTTAGTATGTGTTCAGTCAGAGAGAGTTAAACCTCGGGTAGAGGAGATGGCTTGAGTCAAAGATTATGATATGAGTGTACTTTACAACCCAGGGAAAGAAAATATAGTTGATGATGCACTTTATAGGTTGTCCATGGGAGTACTACACATGTAAAAGTAGAGAAGAAGGAGCTTGCAAAAGATGTCCATCGACTTGCCCAGTTAGGAATTCATCTTTTCGACTCCAAGAATGGAGGTGTAGTGGTTCATAATGGGTCAGAATCATCTTTAGTAGTTGAGGTAAAAGAGAAAGAGTTTAGTGATCCCCTTCTACTTCAATTGAAAGAATGGGTCCTTTCACAGAAGATCATGCCCTTCGAATTAGGGGGAGATGGAGTTTTAAGGTTCCAAGATAGATTGTGTATGCCTCATATGATGGTCTCTGAGAAAGGAATATGGCTGAAGCATATAGTTCTAGATATTCCATTCATCCAGGATCCACCAAAATGTACCATGACTTAAGGGAAATTTATTGGTGGAATAGCATGAAGAGAAGCATTGTGAATTTTGTGTTTAAGTGTCCCAACTGTCACAAGTAAAAGTTGAGCACCAGAGGCCTGGTGGTATGGCTCATGATATAAATATTACAGAGTGGAAGTGGGAGATGATAAATGGAATTTATAACAGGTTTTCCATGGACGCGTAGCTGGCATGATTTGATTTGGGTAATTGTAGACCGCGTGACTAAATCGGCTCACTTCTGCTCATCAAGATAACAGACACAGTAGAGGATTATACGAGATTGTTCATTTGAGAAATAGTCAAACTTTATGGATTTCCTTTGTCTATTATTTTAGACAGGGATGCTTAGTTTACAGCTTATTTTTGGAAGTCATTTCAAAAAGGCTTGGGTACAAGGATAAATGTTAGTACCGCATTTCATCCGCAGAGAGATGGGAAAGCAGAGCGTACTATCTAGAAACTTGAGCATATGTTAAGAGCCTGTGTTATAGACTTCAAAGATAATTGGGATGACCGCCTACCTCTTATTAAGTTTTCATATAATAACAGTTACCACTCTAGCATTTAAATGGCACCGTTCGAGGCCCTTTACGGGCAAAAGTATAGGTCCTCTATTGTATGGTTCGAGGTGGGTGAAGTTGTATTTCTAGAGCCAGACTTGGTTTACCAAGCTTTGGAGAAGGTTAGGCTCATTCTAGAGCGATTGAAGATTACTCAGAGCTGCCAGAAATCCTACTCAGATATGAGACAGTGCGATTGAAGCTCTTCTCATGAGTCTTAATCTGTCTCGAAGCATAAGCAATCACCTTACCACGCTGCATCAAAACACAACCCAAACCAATCCTAGAAGTATCATAATACACAACAAAATCATCTAAGCCCTCGGGTAGAGCTAACATTGGAGCGGTGGTTAATCTAGTCTTCAGTTCCTGAAAGTTTTTCTCACACAAGTCGGGCCACTGAAATCTTACCTTCTTCTGAGTCAATTGGGTCAAAGGGGCAGCAATGGAAGAAAATCCTTCCATAAACCTTCAGTAGTAACCATCCAAACCCAAAAAGCTCTTACTATCAAACGGAGAAGTAGGTCTAGGCCAGTTCTTTACTACCTCTATCTTTTGAGAATCAACCCGAATACCATCTTTAGTCACAATATGACCTAGAAAAGCAACAGACTGCATCCAAAACTCACACTTGCTAAACTTAGCAAGCAACTGTCTATCCTTGAGAGTTTGCAACACAACCCTCAAGTGATCTGCATGCTCCTCCTTACTCCGAGAGTAGATGAGAATATCATCAATGAAAACAATCACAAACATATCCAGGTACTGTTTGAACACACGATTCATCAAATCCATAAAAGCTACAGGAGCATTCGTTAGACCAAAAGACATCACAACAAATTCATAATGACCATACCGAGTCCTGAAGGCTGTCTTTGGAATATCACACTCTCTAACATAAAGCTGATGATAATCGAATCTAAGGTCGATTTTGGAGAAGAAACTAGCACCCTAAAGCTGACCAAACAAGTCATCAATCCTAGGAATGGGATACTTATTCTTGATTGTGACCTTGTTCAACTGACGGTAATCAATACATATTCTAAGCGAACCATCTTTCTTCTGAACAAACAAAACTGGGGCACCCCATGGAGAAATGTTAGGTCTGATGAAACCTTTATCAAGAAGATCCTTCAACTGATCTTTCAACTCTTTAAGTTCCGCAGGGGCCATTCTATAGGGAAGAATAAAGATAGGATTCGTATCCGGAAGAAGATCTATCCCAAAGTCTATTTCCCACTCGAGAGGGACTCCGAAAAAATCCTCGGGAAACACTTCTGGAAACTCATTCACAACAGGAACAGACTAAGGGGGTGGGGTTTCAGACTCCGTGTCCATAACCCTCACTATGTGATAAACATACCCCTTTGAAATCATCTTTCTAGCCTTAAGATAAGATATGAACCGACCTTTCGAGGAAGGGGGACTACCTTGCCATTCTAAAATGGGTTCATTAGGAAACTTGAAACTGACAACCTGAGTACGACAATAAACAAAGGCATAACATGCACACAACCAATCTATACAAAGAATGACATCAAAATCAGTCATCTCCAACTCTACTAGATCTGCTGAAGTGACTCTATGGAGGACTGAGATGGGGAAATTTTGGTAGATTCTTTCGGCTAGGACTGACTCACCAACAGGAGTAGAGACACTAAAGGGTTCTAAAATCAATTCGAAACAAACTTCAAACTTGCATGCCACATAAGGGGTCACAAAAGATAAGGAGGCACCGGGGTCCAACAAAGCATACGCATCGAAAGAGAAGACTTTCAACATACCAGTAACAACATCTAGGGAACTATCCTGGTCCTGGCGAGAGGACATAGCATAAAGGTGGTTCTGGCACTGATCACCAGAACTAGAAGCTGTGCCCTGCTGGACTTGTCGACCTCCTGAAACTGCTCAGGTAGACTAAGTCAGACCACCTCCTTGCCCCTTCTTAGCTGAAGGGCAATCTCAGATATGATGTCCAGCCTAACCACATCTATAGAAACTACTTGAACCAGCCAAACACTTACCATAATGACTATTCCCATACTTAGCATAAGCTGGATATGAAGATCCCTTAGCAACACTACCCTGAGACTGGGAATAGGAATCAGATCCAATACCACCCTGATTATGATGAGGCTTTTGAGCTTGTGTAGGAGCACTAGCAGAAGAATGAATGGATCCTGATGACTTTTTTTGGAAAGAAGAGCGATGTCCACCTCCAGACCTGTGATGACCAAAACCTGATCCCTCGGATCTAACCCTCTTGTTCTCCCTTTCTATCTCCCTAATCTTGTCACCCTTAATCTGATGGGCATGAGTCATGAGTCGGGAAATGTTCATATCACTCAACAATAAAGCAAACCTACACTCTTTCTTCACCACATCAGAAACCCCATATATAAACTTGCTCATTTGATCATGCAGGTCTGCTACCATGGAGGGAGCATATCTAGACAACTGAGTGAACTTCAGACTATACTATTGCACCGACATCGAACCCTGTCTCAAGTTCACAAATTCCTCCACCTTTGCTTGCCTCAACTCTTGGGGAAAGAACCTATAAAGGAAGGCCCTCTCAAAACACTCCCAAGTCATGGGGAGCGCGTCCCTCACCCTAGCATGCTTCCATTGTGTGAACCAAATGTGAGCCACATCCTTGAGTTGATAGGATGCAAGCTCAACACAATCAACCCCAACCACTTGCATATCTTCAAAGATCTTCTTCACTTCATCAATAAAGTTAAGCGGGTCCTCACTCACTTTTGAACCCCAAAATTCAGGTGGGTTCATTCGGATAAAGTCTCGAACTCGGGCCACTACCCAACCTTGAGGGTGGACTGGGGCAGGAGCTGGTTGATTGGCCTGAGTGGCCAAAGTCGGGGCTAGAAAGTGGATGGCATTCCTGAACTCCTCATTCGTGACATCGGGAACCATAACGGGAGGAACAGTATTCCAAGCGGCTCGGGGAGGCATAGCACGTCGAGGAGGCATAATCTGAAACGTACAAGATGAGGATTAGAGGAACATTAGAGTTAAGCTCTATCGCACGACATGATCATGAAGAAGTGAAGTTTTCTAAGACATCTCATAGTTTTCCTCTCATAGGTGTGGCACGCTTCACACACATTAAAAAGACTCTCCTCAATGTGGCTTTCAGACATTCTAGGACTCTTGAACCTGGGGCTCTAATACCAAGTTTGTCACTCCCCGAGGTTACCCCCTAGACATAACACAGGACTTAGGACCATAAGGATCCCAAGATAACGCTTGGTCATAGCATTCTCAAGCAAACATAAAGGAAACATAGCAGAAGCATCAAAGATAAAGAAAGAATAGCGTAAGATGGATGGTCAAGTCAAAGAGATACGACACCCACAGAGGGTTACATACAGTCTATGTCTAAAATCCTCTAATCATAACATAATGAGTTGCTAGGACAAGGCCCTAGCTAACTTAAAGTATGAAAATAAAGTCAACATAAACTAAGGACATGACTAGTCCTCGACCTAAGAGGACTCACCCACAGCTGGCGGAGTAAGTGGCCTAGAAATTTTAGCCACGAATCTGAGAAGGGACACCTGAATCTGCATCATCAAAGGATGCAACGCAAAATATGTGTCAGTACTATGGAATGTACTGAGTATACAGCAATGCATAAATAAGATAGAAACATGCTTTAAAAATGTACTTAGACAGAATACATGCATAATAGGGTATCATGAGTAAATAGCATAATGGAAAGGTAAAACGTGAAGTAAAAGCCAAACTTTAAGTAAGAGTTCATAAAGCTTAGAAAACTTGAAAACATACATAAGGGAGTTTCATATAACCGACATGAGACCATGTGAGCTTACATGGAATCTAACTATATAACCCTAGTTAGCAAAGCTGACTTGAACCTTGCAAAGGAATGAGTCACCATACCTAACTATATAAGCCTAGTTGGTAAAGCTGCCTTAATGCCCGTTAGGACACAGGACACCATTCATAAAGATGTGGATCCACTCTCATAAGCCTATAAGGCACATATCATTTCATAACCTACGTCGGCAACGTAGTTTATGGATTTGGGTAATCGAACTGTAATGACCCTTCCGGTTATTTCCACGTATACGTTTTCCTTGTACTGCTAGAGCTTGTTTGTAGCGTCCCCAATTCATTTAAGGCTTGTCGGGACCGGTATTTCGGTGCCGGGGCCATTTGTTTGGTCGTATGATAAGTTTTGAAGTCAAGAAAGTAGGCAAAAGTTATCGTAAGTTTCTTTAATAAATTTTCTGAACTTTGGGTATAATGTCTCAGAGCTTTTATCTCAATATATAAAGAGTTAGAAGTCCCCCAAAATACCAAATCGAAGGTCTACGAGTCTAGTTTCCAAATCACAAAACCTCACGTCCAACTGATCTCGGAGTAAAAAGTTATGACTATTTTACCGCAGACTGTCTGGCAGAAACCGGGTCACGAACCGAGTCGCGAATCGGGTCTGGTCAAAATCGATTTAAAGCCTCAACTTCACGTTTTAAAACGCCATTTCAGTTCTGGAACAGTGATAAAACATAAGGGAGGGTTCCAAGAGAGTTCTTGAGTATCAAAATCGTGCGTACTTGAAAATATTTAATTTAAAAGTTATATTTTTATTGCCTTCCAAAAATACTTTTGTTATGACATAATTGTGTATGTATTTATTTTATAAGGTTTTTATACATTGTAATTTTTTAACGGAAATAGTAAATTTATTTATGTTGAAAATTATAATATAGTAGGTTTTATTGGAAATAATTTTCTATTAATTATTATATACTCAAAAAGTTATATATATTTTACCACGAATCTATGCAATACCCAAAAATATACGTAGTGTGATAAGTATAAAATTGGTATTGTCACCTCCACTTCCACGTGGAAGTGGAGTAAGTGGACAACTAATGTT